>JACEGR010003494.1:0-103883 GCA_014170235.1 Listronotus bonariensis | reverse complement strand
GCAAGCTTAAAATTTTTCTAGGATTCAGTTCATTTTAAAGCAAGGTTTAAAAAAAATTAACACGCGTTTTCGATGAGCAATAGGTACCTGCCAGGCCATATTTTTAAAACTAATATAGTTTAAATAATAAAGTTAGATGTACCCTATGTGGTATTTTCTTAAAGTTTTTTTAAAATCTTTTAATGGTAATATAATATAAAGTGGTGCCTCAATTAAAAAAATAAAATCATCCTGTATATTATCACCAGTATCACCGTTAAAAAGAGCTTTAAAAAAACACCATATTAGGTACATCTAACTTTATTAGTTTTGGAAATAGGGCCATACAAATTAGTCACATCTTTCAATTTTTTTAAACCTTACTATGAATGAACTAAATCCTAGAAAAATTTCAAGTTTTTTTTTTTATTTTTTAAACATTCAAAAATATACAGGCTGATAATGTGCATGGCTGATGCTTGCCAGGTGATGATTGTCGTAGGGGCGGATTTTTAAGATCAAAATAAAACGTTTTTTACCAGCATCTGTCCTAAATGTATTCCCTTCGAGAAACAGCAAGTTTTTGAACAGCCTGTATTAAACTATACTGAGATTACCCTGTAACATTATCGTAGGGGAGCCCGAAGGGGAATTTCCGGATTTACTACAGCGCGGCAGATTAATTTACTGGAGTATACCTTGTACCCGTTTAAATACCTTTACCAAATATGTGCCCCGTATACAGGGCCGATCATAAAAAACAAAAATATATCCATCAGAAATTGTCGAACGCATCAGATAAAGATAGTGTAAGATAGTTACATGCTAAACAGTGTATATTCCACTAATTTGACTAATTGAGAGTGACGTAAAGATAACAGAGGCTACAAAGAAAAACGTCAGTTTAACATTTTGAGGGTGATTATTATTTTAATTTGAAGAAAATAATTTAGGGATAACGAAAAATATATAATCCCATACGACCCGAACGATTTCCACAAGCCGAAATAATAATAGAATTTTTTGACAGATTTAAAAGTCTATAGCCGCTTCCCCCACCCATAAAAAGGTATACATTATATAACGTTTTCTTCTTCTTATTATCCAAGCTTTGCAACCCTCTATGACGCTCGAGTAAATCCCCATTTAGCATCGTGGGCTCACCTACTATTAGATAGAGTAAAATAGTAATTATAAGAATTTAAAACTATTTTATTCCTCTGGAAAATGTTATTGCCCCCGTCTTACTTTAATTTACACTAAAATTTATCAACAATAATGGAAGCATTTGAGCGGTTAAGTGTTCATTAAAGCTTTTAAAGGTGTAATCTATATGCATAAAGCAGCTTTATCTACAAAGTAGGAGAGAAATACCGCATGTTGTTAATACAACCATTATATTTATTAGAGCTGTCTTATAGAAATAGGTTTACATTATTAGAACAACCGTTTTAAATTATTATTAAGTTGTAAATTCTTTCACTTTAAATAAAAAAACATTTGGAATTACATTTTTCAACAAATATCACTTTTCAAACAATGCAACATGAAATGCGCAAATTCTAGACGCCACTGGATTGATCATCGGCTTTGATGTTACCCAGTCTTGCCAACTTTTCTCCGTGGGGTGCCCTTCCTTGCGTCCCTGACCTCGAACCGTCTCAAAGTTGAGGATGTGTCGCAACCTATTCCCAGCATAAATATATACTAACCTTGGGCTAAAGCCTCGCCCAGCAAACTCCACAATCGTCTGAAAATATATTGCTTTTTCTACACGTTACACAATATACCATTTTCGAGCTTTATTTATCAAACTAATATTTTTGCAATTTTAAACGACCTTGTATATCCAATGGTATTTTTTTTATTTATATCTTTAGCAGCAAATTTGTATAAAGAATAATTTTGTTTTAAAAAATAAAAATAAAAGTTTTTACAGTTGTAGTTAATTCAATAAAAACACTTTTTTGTATGTTCATATTTTATATCATATTTTTTAAATTTGTTAATGTAACAGCAGTTACGTGACAAGTTTCAAAAACAATTATTCTCAAAGCCCTATTTTAAAATCCACAAATATATATTTTTTAATGTTTGTTGGTTTATTAGTGTGTAATAAAGATTATTTCTACTGAGATATTTATCATCAGCCTTAAATCGACTACTACCGCAAATTCACCATACTGTCTCCTCCTTTTGCACGCAACTTTTCAGTTTTTCTCTAAATCGGCACTTAATATTTGACTTCCACCCCTTAAAAATCCATTTTTAAATTTATTATACCCTTTTTTTTTATAAAATTGCAAAGCTTTACTTTTAATCATTTTAATCGTAGCTGCGAATGAGAGTAAAGCTTTTCAATTTTTTGAAGAAAAGAGGTAGATTATATAGAAACATAGGTTTTAAAAGGTGTAAGTCAAATATTAAGTGCCAATTTAACTTTAAATTAAGAATTGCTTGTAAAAGCAGGAAGAATAAAGTAAAATAAGGTGAATTTGCCTTTCCAGTTTAATGATGAATATCTTAAAAACAAAATGTTGCCCAATACAAAAATATTTAAGATCCAGGTAATTGTCGAGAAAGTGGAAGCAACTCCGATTTGGACGAAATTTGGCATATGGAGGTTTTTGGGGAGCTGATCACAAATCACACCGTTTGGTTCCCGAGATATCTATCATCAAACTGGAAAATCAAACCAATCTTATTTTAACCATTTATCTTCTTTTTGCACACAATTCTTGATTTAAAGCTTAAGTGGACTACAATGATTTTCACCTCTTAAAACCCCATTTTCTATGTATTTTACACAATTTATCAAATAAATTGCAAAGGTTTTCTTAAAAACCCCAGCAAGCTATACATACACTGCTCCAGCGCATCTTCCATAACTTGCTACAATTGAACGTGAAGCTATGTAATTTAATAAAAAAAGGGTTAAAATAGGTAGTGTTGCGCCTATTTTCTTTTCAGGCGCTTTACTTTACCCTAAATTGATGACCAAAAAACAAAAAAATAAAGTCATTCTCTCCTTTTCCCGTCTATTTCATTTCTTTCAAAGGCACCTTATTCACTGAGGAACTTCTTCTAACTCCCACCCGACCTAAACTTTTTAAAAACAACTCCTCTGTCTAGCGCCTATTATTCCCCTGTCTGGCGCCTATTTTTCCATGGCGCCCTAGACTGTAGCCTAGTCAGCCTAATCAAAAATTGTGTGCAAAAAGAAGGGAAAATAAATTAAAAATGAAGTTAGTTTGATTTTCAACTTAGATGATGGTTATCTTGGAAACGAAACGAAATATGGTACTTGTTTACTTATCGGACATCACGCCGATTTTAATGATTGAAAAAACCTCTATATGCTAAATTTTGTTAAAATCGAAGTTGCTCCCACTTTCTAGACAATTACCAAGATTCGTAATCAGCCCCTAAAAAACCCGTATGCCCAAAAACATCAAAGTCGGCGTGGCCTCCAATAAGAAAACAATTATCGATATTTTTTATTATGTTACATAAATCAAACAAAAGGTAAAATTAAGTAATATTTTAATTTAAAAAAATAGATTACAACATTTTATCGAACTCTTTTATAAGCTAAGAAATTATAAAACAAACTTTTGCAGTAAGTATATCAAGTACCTACATTTTGTCTAACTATTAAATTCGGTATTGTTACGTAGGGAAAACTAACTCCATCCTCAGTAGTCACGTTAAAAGTCTCATAATCTGGTATATGATTAAAGTACTTAATTATGTATTCCTTGTGGTATTCCGCATTATTAGTAAAGAGCTCCGGATTCTTAACAAATTTCGTCGCTGAAATAGGTAAATAGGAACCATCTTCCAATTTTTCTCTTTTTATAATCTTCATGTAGTTCTCAGCTGCTTCTAGATGTTCCTTTTCTTTTTCATAAAGGGAACGTTCGTCTTTGGAATTGTTTGAAATAAGATCAGATTGCGAAGGATTCCCTTTACTAGATTCTTTAAAAATTTGCGTGGATTCACTTATATTTTTGTCTCCATTTAGCGTAGATAACGAAGTCTCTGCACTTGCGGAAGTATTTGCAGAAGTTGTCTCATGATTTGGCAATATATCCGTTAAAAACGATGATTCCTCATTTTGAATGGACATAAAACCTTGACATTTGGATAAATTTGTTAAATCACATAAACCATTCCACATGGGACTATGCGTTTGTAGTTGAGTAAATGGATTTTCCATAATCAAATTTTGGTACAAATCAGTAGCCTTAAACATGGTCGTTTTGCGTATACTTGGCCTTGGCAGCATCGGAGAAGCACCTAGAGATCGATCTCTTAATGAAGAACGAATAGCCTTTCTCATTCTCGCATCTTTTGGATTATACACATAGCCTGGATACTTGCGTTTGTGTTCCAAATCAATGTCTTTTGCTTTTTGGAAATATTTGTTTTTTTCTTGAATTCCCAAGTCTTTCCACGTTTGACCAAGTCGTCTACTTATTTCTTTGTTTGAATCCGCTGGGTATAAATGAGCCATAGATTTTCTATTTTCATTTGCGTACAACATAAAAGCGTTAGGTGGACGTGGTATTTTTTGTTGGATCAAAATAGGACACGCGACTCTTTTGCTGTTATTTAAAATATTTTCTGAACTTTCAACGCAACAATTCATTTACACTACTTGTTTAAAGTATTTGTTGAACGATTGTTGAAATACTTTTGACAAACAGATGTTTTGTTTTGTTTGTTGTCATAACAAAATTTTCTATGTCTACTGTGCTTTATTATAAACAGAAAATTATGTTTTAATAAAATAGCCAGTTAGTCCAAGAGCTAGTGAACTTTTTGAGTAACGTTTTGCCTGTAAGGCTGGAAATTGATATAGTAATGAGTTATGGCATGCTAAGGATCGACAATCATCACCTGGTAAGCATCAACCCTTCACATCATCACACTGTATAAATGTTTCAAAAGTTTAAAAAAGACTTAAGGCTGTAAGCTTAAATTTTTAGGGTTAGGTAGGTTTGAAAAAAAAATTTACAAGCGTTTTTGATGAACCTGCCAGGCGAACTGAATGGTGTGGTATACAGTGCATATCTTTTAATGTCCCCCCTTTATATTTTTAACGGATAAATAAAAAGAAAATAAACTTTAGGATTTGAAATTGATGCGTAAATACTAAATTTTTGGGAAAAATTGACAGATGAAAAGTTCAAGATGGCGGCTGGAAGCCATATGGAAAAAAAAGTTAAGTGGAAAATGGAGTCTTGTGGCACATCATTTTAAAGCTCCTTATGAGTACTTTATAACCCTGGAATATAAAGTCAATACCTTCACCTAATACAAAATGGCGGTACCCTAAAAAATTACCTTAATACCTGATTTGGATGGCCATATTTCCAAAACTAATAAAGTAAGATGTATCTAATGTGGTATTTTCTTAAAGTTCTTTTTAAGATATTTTTATAGGTAATATATAATACAAGGTGCCTCATTAAAAAAATATATACTTTTTTCCACCCTGTATATTATCAGCAGTATCACCGTTAAAAAGATATTTAAAAGAGCTTTAAGAAAACACCACATTAGGTACATACATGTTACTTTATTAGTTTTGAAAATCTGACCATCGAAATCAGGTATTTGGGTAAGTACCGCAAAAGACAATTGTAGTTTCACACCCAGACAATGCTAAATTTTTGATCATCAGCTTGGACTCTCGCTTCGTGGAATTTATGAAGCGGGTATCCATCGAGTACACACGTAAACAGTACATATAATTTGCCGCCTCATAAATTCAGCCAAGCCAGCGTCCAAACTGATGACCAAAAGTTTAGCATTGTTCTGGGAGTCTATAGTGAAACTATAATTGTCTTTGGTACCGCCAAAGTTTACCTTTTTAAATTGATTCGTAAAAAAATAAAAGGGGGACATTAAAGATATGCACTGTATATACCACACCTTTCAGTTCGTCTGCCAGCTACTTGTGCCTATCGGAAATGCCTGTGAATTTTTGTCAAACCTTACTAAGAATGAACTAAATCCTTGAAAAATTTTAATTTTACAGCGCCAAGTTGTTTTTAATTCTCCTTTTAACTTTTAAACATATACAGGGTGATGTTGTGCTGGGCTGATGCTTGCCAGGTGATAATTGTCGTACTTAGCATGGTATAACTCATCACTATACAAATTTCTAGCCTTACAGAACTAGATTAGATTAGATTAGATTAGATTATATTAGGAGGTGGATTGCATATCCTCTAACACTGCAACCTGCTTAGGTTTATTGTGTGTCCTCCGTCCATAGGTTAGAGCACGCTATCCAAGCCGGTCTGTTTAATCAGACTCCACCAGCTTGAAACTGGCCCCTTGGTATATCTTGCCGCTTTAGGTTTTTCTTCACCCAGCCTTGCAAACCGCAGACGACAAAGGGCTTCGCAGTAGCACCATACGTGTTCTGCGGTTTCTTCCTCCTCCTGGCAGAACATACATAGGTTTTCTTCTGCCAGGCCCATAGTTTCCAGGTGTTTATTCAGTCTGCAATGACCTGTCAGTTGACCCACTATTATTCTTACTGCCTTCCGGTTATAATTCAGAAGGTCTTTTGTAAATTCTGGCGAGTAAGCCTTGATGAACACTTTCGCCTGACGCTGTCCTGGTGTTCTCCTCCACCAGTCTTGTGATTCCCTCATAATCCATGATCTAATGGATAACCTTACCTAGCATGATGGAATACCACAGTAGGGCTCAGGATCTACCATTGTCCTGCCAGCCCCTCCTTTGCCAATTTATCAGCTTCTTCATTGCCTTCGTGGCCTTCGTGTCCTGGTACCCAGGCAATGGTTAGCTTGTTGGACGCACCCACCTCGTCCAGGGCAATTACGCAGTCCCGCACCAGCTTGGAGCTGATTTTGCATGAACTGAGTGCCCTGATGGCTGCCTGGCTGTCCGAATAGATTACTATGGTTTTATCCTCATAGCTCCTTCTGATGATTTCCCTAGCACATTGTTCTATGGCTACAATTTCGGCCTGGAACACAGTAGGGTGTTGTCCAAGACCCAAGTTTATTTTCGTCCTTGGTTTGTCCCCATATATACCTGCTCCAACTCCTTGGTCTGTTTTGGAGCCGTCTGTATACCAGATTAGGTCGGCTTTAATGGGAGGCCCTGCCACCCAGTCCTTTCTGTCTGGTATTAAAGTTTGAAAACCTTTGTTTAGCCAGTAGCTTGGTACCATTTTGTCTGAAGGCATCTCACACACTGAGTTGACTTCTTGGTCCTCCTTGAATCTCCATTGTATGGCCCTTTCCTGTCTTATGATAGGACTCTGGCCTTGTTTGAGACTAACTTTACTCGAAGGGTTCACTAGCTCTCCTACTAAGTGTAGCATTAAAATTTGAAACTCGACTTATTCTGCGGCTTTTATGCAGTTCGTCTCCGCCTTTTTTGTAATATATTTTTTTTTACACAAACTTTTTACGGATAGTATTTACAGAGGACAAATGGATAAAAAAATTATTTTTCGATTAAAGTCATTCTCGATAAAAAATTTGTTTGTAAAAAATATGATTGACTAATAGAGAATCTTAATTGTATACAGGGTTCGCAAAAATCTTTATTTTTATTTTTAAGCAAAATATCAAATAATATTTTTTTTTTGTAAATTGGGCTGGTAAAATGGAAACATTACCAATTACCTTATTTTTTTAACAGGAGTCTGAGGATGGCCATATTTATAAAACTATAAAGAATTAGTTACATCACATGTAGTATTTTTTATCTGTTTTATAGATCTTTCGAATGGTAGTAAAAAAGTAGTTTACTCTGTAGATTTAAAACATCTTTGTCAATTGTTGTATTTTTTATTTTTAATGCCAAAGACCGTTAAGCTATTAGGTAGTATGCTAATTTAAACAATTTTATATTTTAAATAATAACAAAGTTACTGATGGCGGAGACCTATTTTGGAGGTCGCTGTATATTATACAGAGGGTCTCAAAAACGTGTGGAAAAAATGCTATGACATATTCCTGCGCCTAAAATATGAGGATCTAACCTAACTTGCCAGAAAATTGATGATTGTGTAGAGAGACAGAGTGTCTATATTATGTAAGAATATAAGTATATTAATAATTGGTGTATTATCAGAATATTTTTAATGTAAAATTTTAAAAACGCCACCTACGGTATCTTGCACACATGCAAAATGAGACAAGTTTGTTAAGTCGCCTTGTAATACATTTTTTAAGATATAATAATTTACCAAAAAAAGTGTTATACGTACCTATATAAGCATAAATATTAATTATAAGTTTTGGATTTGGCAATTTGTTTTCCTTTCTTTCTCCTTTTTTTTTAATTTTAGCATTTTATTCTATCGTTTTAAATTAAGTCCTTTACTTTTGACTAGTTTTAAATTGTTATCTTTTTAAACCTTTATATTATTAGAGTATTATTTAAACTAACTACTGCTAATATTTTACTTTACTGTAAAATATAGTTTTTGGGACGACACAAAAAAATCCAATTTACTAATTGATACTTAACCAATAGATCACAAAATTAAAAATCTAAGAAACCAAAGGTTTATTAAAAAGTTTTTTTTTTGTAAATAATTATCTTAAACATGTTTTAATGTTAAGTAATCTGTTTTACATCATTTTTATTACGTGTCTGGTTCTATACCACTTTAAATTGTGTTGTGAAGTGTCATATTAAAATCATACATATAATTTAAAATAAAGCTATTATTATTATCTAACTACCCGGTTTTTTAAAAAGAGTATTAGGAGTCGCGTCGAAGTATTTTAATAACTTATTGTGGTGCAGGGAATAAAACGCCTAAAAGTTTCAGTTCCACAACAATGTTGGCCAAGAGTTTGGATATTAAAACAACTAATCTAACAGCAATACAATTTGCAATGTATTATTTTTAGTTTTTAAAAAATAACTAACAACAAAATTTATATTAAATTAAAGGGTTTAAATGACAACATAAAATAGCTTTTTAAGCAAAAATATAGATATTGTTCCAAAACACCTCGTATAAAAACACGTGCTTTCGTTTTTATATCCTTTATTAACAATCTAACGTAACTATGGTTACAACGACAAAATTTTTACTTGTCCATGTCTCCAAGTTTACACCACAAAAGTCGAATCTATACTAACTAAATCAGAGGTTTCCGTCGCCCTTTTATAGTGTGGTGGAAGAGTGAAGAACGATCTAGAATTTTGGAGAAATATCGCGAAAATTCCATAGTACAGGATGGCATAAAAGTTCTCAATGAATAATTTGGGCGTTTTCGGAAACCTTCGAAACTGATGAAAGAACTTGGAAAATCTAAAGTAAATTATTCAAATAAATTATCAGACTAAATTAAACGGTCCTAACTTTATACAATTCTATAAACCAAAAACACGTATTTTTAATGTCCGTAACAATATCATTTAAGGAGCTCCAATGCAAACCGCAGTATTCGGCTATATTTTAATTTTTGACTAGATGGGATTAGGTACTTAAAAACACGATGGGATTAGGTACTTAAAATCAACGAATTTGCGTATATATTACTAAATAAAGATAATTGTGTAGCATCAATTTCAGTTCATTTAAATAACACTTGGTTGTCTTTGCTCGATATTGAAGTATCTTCAGGAAAATTAAAAATCAATTAACTCATTACCTTTTTTGTCTTGCAAATAATAAAGACACCAGTTACTTATGTCACTCATGACACATATGTCAAACTATTTTCAGTTTGCGATATTAAAAAGCATAAAATTTTAATCATTTCTAATTTAAATATTAGTTAATTTTTTATTTTTATTTTTTATCTTGACAACGGTGGCAGACTTGCCACCGAAACGTCGTTCTTTAATTATAATTTTTTAGGTTTTTGGGTTTTTTTTTGTTTCAAGCGACCGACCAGTTCATAGGGGTTAATGGGCTGAACAGAGTCAGCTTGTATACCCGGGACCAGAACCGAAGCGGTCCTATTCTTTCCACGCGTGTACTAACAAAAAGACCATCCAATAAATGAATCCGTCTAACCAATATAGAAGAATCTTGGGGTACTATGGAGTAAACTTTACCCATTTTGTGATCTTGGCAATCGAATTAGTTTCCTTTATTTAGTTTTCATAAGGTCTTACTTATTGCGCATGTCTTTACCGGGCCTTTACCGGGCGTCGATTCTGAATGCGCCCCTGTATAACTAATTCATATAATTATTATGCATTTGTTTGAAAATTAAAAAAAACATTTTTTTGCAAATTTCCAAATACAAGTTTTGGTGTGAAGCCCATGTGCCAGTTTTAAGATAAAATTATTTTAAAATCCTATTTACGTTAGTGTTTAAAGCAAAACGAAGTTTTTTGAAAGATCCAAATCAAAACGCATTTTTTTGAAATTTAAATATAGTTTTTTCAGCCAAAATTGACCAACATTTTAGTAATTGTACAAAATATTTCAAAAAGAAATGAAAATACTGTAAAAATTTTGTTTCATCAAAAACTGCGTTTTGAACAGTTTTTTTACTAGGTCAGCTATAATCTTACCTTATCAGAACTTTAATACTGCACTATATACATCAGTTTCTTTATATATATACATATGTAAGTATTCATAAATTATAGAAAAGTAGCAAAGAATGTAAAATATATACTTTTAACCTGCATTCGACGCAATGTCATAATACAAAATCGTGCCAGATTGTGTGAAAAACGTGCACTGAAAACTCAAAAGGACCATAAAAGCAAAACGTGTGTCTCGAGATACTAAAATATAATAATTTAATAATGGTACGACTAACTCACGTTTGTAATTTGTGTTTACCGCCCTATTCTTGCCCAAGAGTTTTGTGTTTGTCAGAATAATGTATCCCGAGAAGTATGAACATAGTTTAGTATAGTAAGTACAAAAGAAGATAAATAATAAAAACATGTCTAAAAGTGCATTTAAATTTATTTTTATGTATCATTTAAATATACATTGTCATTTTTAACCAATAAACATAAACTTGGAAAAAAAACATGTCTGACACCTTTTGGTAACTATTTCCTTGATAGTACCATTTAATCATCAATACTTTTTCTTCAGTAGTATAACTCATGGTTAATCTTTTTGCTCTACGATTTTTTGATAATAATAAAGCACTAAATTTCAAAATGACAACGTTATGTCACGCTAACTGGTATTTTTATTGTTGTTCATAAATATGAGACGATAATAATGTAACAATTTTTAAAAATATATTAGCATCTAACTAGCAAACGGGTTAACCGAAAAATCTAAAGTTTTTACCATGGACGTAGATTTGCATGCTCTTCAATAAACTTCAATAGAAATTTTATCTAATTTCTCTAATTAGGGAGCCAATAATTGACCCCATTAAAAATTACTTGGGATTTCCTATGTCCCGCCCGGCGATGCATCACCCGGTATATGGACTTTACTGTGTTTTTAATAGATTTGTTTCTTAATTAAATAAAATAAAATTGTTTTTGATGAGAAATTGATATTTACTATTTGTACTAAAGAATAGAGTTAACAACACATTTAAAGTGTTGAGGACCATCCCACCAATCAAAAATAAAGCTTTTACCCCTATTTTCGTAAATATTTATTAGGGATAGTCTGAACTAATTATTATAATAAAATCCACTACAATCTCACTCTTCTCACTTAGTTCACTTTGGCTCCCATAAATAAATTTTTATTTAGTCAAAAATGATGGTTAAAGCTCCATTTTGAATTTGTAGGATGATCCGGTCAAGTTCTTAACGCCACATAGAGCGTGTCTACTTAAGTTTGCACCATATGGAAAACTTTTATATTATTAATTTTAAAAAACACAAATTAAAAATAACAATAAAATATGCAAACTTGTTTATTTTGAAGAAAAACTTTTTTATCCATTATTTTATGCATTAAGGATGAAAATTTAAGCTTGTATATTGGTGCATACTTATTTCGAAATTTACGGCCGTATTCACCAAGCTCTGACAAATATTTATCAGACTGATAGTCTGCTTTTTAAGTAGGTTACCAGTCTTACAAATCTTCGTAAGAGCTTGGTAAATGCGGCCGTTAATATTTAAAGAAAGCTTTAAAAAACTGTCAAAGCAGCGAAAAATCACAGTAACGCTCGTTATTGCAGAAATATGTTAAAAAGTTTTTTTTTCTTTTAAATAAACCAAATCTCCATTGACTGTGCTTTTAGAAATATAAAATAAAACCATAACTAAAAGAAATCTTACATATGTACATTTTATAAATTAAACAGCAGTTTTATTAAGAATTTAAAGTACCAATATTTCTTAAACACCACTGGATACAAATTGGATTATTTTAACTGTATACCTTTGTAACACGCAAATTTCGAAGTCATCGTGCCAAATACCGATTAATTCCAAAATGCCTCAGGCCAATTGAATGGCATTGTTTTATTGCATTTTTACGTAAAATTTATGATTCATTGTTTACCATTTTATTTTTTAAATTACCAAAATTATTTAAATATTGTGTACTGATGGATAATGACAAAATGTAATAGCAATAATTATAAATAACCCTCAATATATCTAAATTGAAAAAAACATGTTATTAAATTTCGACAGCCATGTCATTTTAATATTATTATATTTATTATAATATACAGGGTGTCTCTAGAATGCTACCATAAATTTCTTGAACCAAAATACAACGATCTAACGCAATTTACCTTAGTCGAAAACTTGATTGTTGGTGGTGTTGGTGAGATACTGGGTGTCAAAGTTTAAATTTTATTTTAGTTATTTTTAATTATTTTATTTACTATAATAATTTTTTTCACAAAATTCAGTAATAAAAGGTTATTTAAAATGGGAAATGGAAATATACTAATGTTTTTGTGGTAAAATGTAGAGGGAGCCCTGCAACGCGCGCCCCCGTTGAATCCTCCTACAGAACACATGATAGTGGCCTATTTGATTCTGGGACTTTTGAAAATGAAGAATTGTACAACTGTTTTTTAAACATTTGTTAACTTTTTTTTAGTTCTTAATTAGGTTAAATTGAGCTTTTCTTTGTTTATTTTTAAAAAACATGTAGGTTTGTGCACCATAAAAGATTTTTTATTTGCGCCCTCCCTGAAATGAAGTTCCGGATCCGCCCCTGTTAGGTTTAAAGTGTCATATTTTTTTGTCTTGATTTACTTTAATTTTAGTGGAGAATTTTTATTCTTTCATATTTTTTATTTTAGAAATTAATTAATAATAATATATTGTGTGCCTAAAAATATACGTCATAGGGGTTGGGGCTCGGGTTGTGGGATAAG
Source organism: Listronotus bonariensis (assembly GCA_014170235.1). NCBI lineage: Eukaryota > Metazoa > Arthropoda > Insecta > Coleoptera > Curculionidae > Listronotus > Listronotus bonariensis. Next base: position 90,606 of record JACEGR010003494.1, on the reverse strand, counting down.
GATAAAATAATAAAGTATTACTAGGATATGAAGGGAGGCGTTAAAAATTTCCTTAAAAACATCACGTGATTAATGGACATCTCCAAACACAATAATTAAATCTAGGTTGTGATAATACAAAAATCCCATAAGATTTTGTACAACATTATGATTTACCAAAATTTGTGATGCCAAAAGCAAAAAATATAAACGAAAATTAATAGAAGTTTATACGAATTAGTAGATAAAAAAATTTCTAATAGATTAGGTATTTCATAAATTTATTTGCAGACAGAAAAAAACACTTTTTAAAAAGTATTAAGTTTTTTGGTATCCTGAAAAATTGAAAATTTGGCATTGGCTGTTTTTGAAAAAATACCTTTAATTGTCAGATTAAAGTAACTCTATTGGGTGAATTTAAACATTTTGGCATTTCTTGTACCCAGCGGCAAAGCAGCTGAGTCCGCCAAAAAGAGCCCATTTTTAGAAAAAAAAAAATTAAACTACATGAAGCTACCGAAATAAATACTTAACTTTGAGATTCTGTTCAAAGCCGCCTGTGTACAACTGTTTATTACCTAATAAAAATGTACTTTTCACTTAGGAGCCACATAAACAGGTAATAATTACATAATTCGTTAGAGAGTTTAGAATTAATAAAAATATATTTGGGTTAATTACTTTTTCAATATCTATATTTATACTAATATATAAAAAGGTAAAGGTAAAAGTTTGTAACTTTCTTTGTTTGTGCGTTTGTTTGTTTGTAGCCGCTAATCTTCGGAAGTATTAAACCTATCATTAAAATTCTTTTACAATCAGAAAGCTACACTATTCAGGAGTATCATAGGCTATATTTTACTATGATTAAACAAAAAGTTTAGACATTTACGCCCAACGAAGTGCGCATGGGTCCACTAGAATGATATAAGCGCATCCTTTCATTCACATTTAAATTAACCGAAACAACGTGAAAACTTTAAATAAATTAAAAGTACTTTAAATATCTATACTTCTATACTACAAAGGTAAAGTTTGTATCTTTGTTTTTGGGTTTGTTTGTTTGTAGCCGCTAATCTTCGGAAGTATTGAATCTATCATTAAAATTCTTTTACAATCAGAAAGCTATACTATTCAGGAGTGTTATAGGCTATATTTTACTATAACTAAACAAAAAGTTTAGACATTTACGCCCAACGAAGTGCGCACGGGTCCGCTAGAATGATATAAGCGCATCCTTTAATACACATTTATAATAATCGAAACAACGTGAAAACTTTGAATAAATTAAAAATACTTTAAATATGTATACTTCTATACTAAAAAGGTAAACTTTGTAACTTTGTTTGTTTGTGGGTTTGTTTGTTTGTAGCCGCTAATCTTCGGAAGTACTGAACATATCATAAAAATTCTTTCACAATCAGAAAGCTACACTATTCAGGAGTGTTACAGGCTATATTTTACTATGATTAAACAAAAGTTAAGACATTTACGCCCAACGAAGTGCGCACGGGTCCACTAGAATGATATAAGTGCATCTGTTCATACACATTTATAATAATCGAAACAACGTGAAACTTTGAATAAACTAAAAATACTTTAAATATCTATACTTCTATACTAAAAAGGTAAAGTTTGGAGCTTTGTTTGTTTGTGCGTTTGTTTGTTTGTAGCCGCTAAACTTCGGAAATACTTAACCGATCATAAAAATTCTTTCCCCATCAGAAAGCTACACTATTCAGGAGTATTATAGGCTATATTTTAAAGAATCTATTGAGTAGTCCGCCATTTCAGACAACACATTTCATGTAGACTAAATAAAACACAAAATTTTACTTTGTTATTTTTGCTTGATATTTTATATTGCTTTTGCATACGCAGTTTCGACATAATTATGCTTCGCTTTTCAAACGACTTTAAAAGTGAATGAATTATTAAAAAGTATAAATTTATGTACCTTTATATCAAAATTATCATCTGGTTTGAACCTTTTTACAATTGTTAGGTCCTATCTTATTGCTACAAGTATATTGCTATAATAAACTTTATGTCAGTCGAGTAATATTAACAATTGGGAATTTTATGTCTGTTTGCAGATTAAGAAGATTTACATTATTATTTTTATTGTGCTTATAATTCTATGTGTTCTCTAATATATTCCTAATTTTTACTTTTTTTTTTTATTTCTTTTTTTTTTTTAAACAATAATGTAACTTTCTAATCTGCAAAACAGACATAAAAATCTAAATTATCAATATTTTCGGATTAACTGTAAAAGTTTATTATAGCAATATACTGTAACAATAAAAGATAGACCCAACAATTGTAAAGGGTTAAACCAGATGTTAAATTTATGGGTATAAGTGTATAAATTTATGCACTTTTTTGTAATTCATCTTACTTTAAAAAGTCATGTTTGAAAATGACATAGTATGTCGAAACTGCAGTAACGCAAAAGCACATAAAATACAGGACAAAATAACAAAGCAAATTTGTGTTTATTACATTCTACGGCTATATTTTACTTTGATTAAACAATTCAACGCCCAACGAAGTGGGCACGGTTCCGCTAGTATATCCTTGCGTACACATTTATAATCGAAACAACGTAAAAACTTTGAATAAATTAAAAATACTTTAAATAAGATAAATTAATATAATCATGACTATACTACCTATGAATTTATGTATGTTTTACTGACCTGTTGTTGTGATAATGATTTATTTATGAATAACCCGCCCTTTTTCATTTAGCCACTAACGAGCAGTTGATTTCATTGTACATTGAATACAAATATAAATTTTGAAATAAATGAAAAACCGGTCTTATTAACCTTATCTCCGAATTAAATAAATTCTAATTGAATCTGGTTGTATCTGCTACTAATTAGGCTATTCATAAAACCATATTATGACAGTCTACATATACAGGGTGCCATCTATTCGATTACATGGGGATAGATGTAGAGAAACTGAGTAAGAGAGTGCTTGGATGTGAAGTTTTGAATTTAAAAATAATGTTAATGTTAATATTTAACTTATAAAAAAGAGAGAAAGAAAGAAAGAAAGATGACACTCACACCAAATATATGCATATAGTATGTCAGATGCTATTATTATAATGAGCAATACTTTCGTAAGAAACTAGGTTTCAATATGATAATGCGTTTTTTTGGCAGTTGTTTCTATGGTGTTGGTTGCAAAAATTTCTCTATTTTCTAAAAATGGGTAAACAAGTAAATATTCATCTCCATAAATGAGGGGCCTGGTTTCAAAGTGTACAATTTTCATTTATACCTTCGTGGATTGTTCAAAGATAAAAAAAAATGTCCCAAAATTTGGATTTTCTAGACTGAATTTAAATAAATCACTTTTTAGACTATGACTACCTCCATCACACAGTGTTTAAATTTAAGAAACAATAAACTACATTTAATGCAGATACTCTTGTTAATTATAATTATAATTTTTAATTAGATAGAACATAAAAATCTAATTTTGGATATTGTACACTTTTAAACTAGGGCTGCGATTCTGTAAGAAACATAAAGAAAGAGATCTCTTTATATCGTAATAAAATTGCAGATTGCCAATCCTGCAACCAAATTTCGGTCACGATCGACTCAATCGACTGAGAACCGAATTTATTTTCTTCTTCTTTTTTTTAGCAGTAGTATTAAGCTTATGTCTAATTCTCTTTAAAATCACTTACTAACGTGCTTACGCACAGGTTACAAACTTAAAACAATAATACTACTTCTTGAAAAGCAAGGTTCTAATTTATTTATCTTAGAATTAATCTTGCCCTCTTTTACTCTCTTATCTTAAAAATATATACAGGGTGGTCATTTAAAGAGGAAACGAAGCTTAGTTTTGGCGCTCCAGGTCATTTAAGAAAAAACGCTGGGAGCCGTCAATTTTTAATTGCGGGAGGAAACATTTTTTTGCCACTTTTACCGCCTGAACTGCAACCGTCTGGCAGGGTAAGACTCACCCCCAAAATTGTAAATGGAAAAAGGGGTCGAATGATTTATTTTAAAGGTCTGTCGGCCTATTATATCTGCCAAGTTTGAAGTCTCTGCTTTTATTTCAGTTGATATGAAAGCTTGACAAAATTTTAATTTTTATTTTTTAATGTATAATCTTAAATTGCCTGTAAGAGCAAGCTACTTTAAACTAAGGGTCAAACAATTTTTAAAATGACATACAAAATAATATTTCTAGCGAGGGTGTGATAAAGGTGTGATTCACCCTTAAATTTTAGGGTTGAGTCCAGTTCAGGGGGTCAAAAGGCTAAAAAATGTCTCCCCTAAAATTGAAAATTGACGAGTCCGAGCGTTTATTCTTAAATGATGCCAGTTAGATGTGCTCAAAATTAACTTTGTTTTGTTTTCAAATGGCCACTCTGTATGTAAATAGGTCAATCTTCCCAAAATCAAAAAAGGTGAGAACCTCCAATCTATATATTTAAAAGTTAAAGCCATAATTTTCGAACACTTCAATAGAGACTTATGCTGTACCAATTTACTTTTACTTTTTTTTAATGATCCTTTGGTTACTTAGACGTCGTATCACTACGTTTTTTAAAGTTTTATTTTCTTCTTTTCTTTAAAAACAAAAAAAATGCACCGTGTGTTGCCTATACCGCAGGTAATATTACGTCAAACGCGGTATCGATAGGGATGGCAACGACATACCGATTATTTTCAAATATCGATATATTGGAACTCAAATCTCGATATGTAAGTTCTCGATATATTAATATAAGAATATCAAATATTTTTGATATTTGTGGTAAATGAGACAAAATTAAAAACCCTTTTTGTTTTTAACTTAAACTAGATTGAACCCCGTCGAATTTGACGATTTTAAGAAGGACTACAGTAAAAAGCACAAGCACGTGTAATTTAATTGGTTATGCAAAACACATTGGGGGTTCACGGTTAGCAGTGGCGCATTTACCAAAAGGCTGAGTAGGCTGAAGCCTATGGTGGCATTTTTAGGGGGTTTAGGGGGCGGCAGATTATGTCTTATGAATAATTTTGTTGAATTTTAAATTAAATTTTGTACCTAGAATTGAAAGAAATGGAAGTGAGGACCTTTTTTTTTACTTTTCAAAAATATTTCTGAAGGAAAAAAGAAGAAGAAAGGGGCGGCGAAAATAAAATAGCCTACGGGCGGCAAATATGTAAATGCGCCTCTGACGGTCAGTTCTGGTCAGTTAAATCTTTTTATTTAATTCGCTTTATTTAGAAATTAAAAAAAAATTAACTGCCCCAATGTAAGAGTTTTGTTTGGGTGCTTAAAACCAATCAAATAACAGGTTCCTGTGCTTTTTACTGTAGTCTTAAGGGTTTTATGTGGTAAATGTAAGTGCGCCGTATTTACCTTATGTGGCACGTTGCAAGTTGCGTGTTTAATGTAGCATTGGTAGACGACCGCTTGACGTAACACAAATAATTTTATAGGTTATTAATACCGCTGCCAAGGTTGTTTGCTTCACCGGCTCACCGGATGTGTTTTATTTCATAATTTTGTTGTTGCGTTTTTTCTTTTTTCTAATTATATATAATAAATAAAATCTATTTAATAAAATGGCAACAACATTAAGCAAATATGACAAACAAATGTCATAGTGCACTAGGAGAGTTTAAAATGCATTTGACAGAGGTCCTTAATTTAAATCACTAATAACTGTCTAAAACCCGCCGAATTTGACAGGATTCAATCTAGTAATTTCTTAAAGCGTGACCGGATAAAAATAAACACAAAGTTAAATCAGACTAGACATAAACCAGACATATTACTGAATCACTTTCCATTATCATTAACAATTACGTAATCATGTTCGCTCACGTTAGTAAACACCGCAGCGAATTTATCAATGAAAATTATTAGCATTCAAGTTAAACCTACGAGAACAAGCGTTGTTTCTATATGGAGATATTATTCCGGTGCATGGACTCGTTTTTACTTTAGATTTATTTGAAATTGCAATACGTGCGTAGTTACAGAAATTTCGTAACATTTGTTTTCAGTAATTTTGTAACGTTTTATACAGGGTGTGTCACAACTTATCCGACAACAACAGAGGGCTAATTCTACAAAAAAAAATTGAAAACGTTTTAGTTTTAAAAGTAGCTCCATGGTAATAAAAATATATTTTTTTATAATAATTTTTATACGAATACGAATATTAAAAAAATGGAAAACGTCGAAAAGAGACAAAAAGAAAAGTTTTTATTTTAAAATTTTTTTGTTTGGTTTTTGATCTTTTTTACCAGAGTAATATTGAATTTACAGATATTCGCACCTAATTTGTTAACAAAATTAAATTTTTACCAAAAAGTCTACAGTTATAAAACCTAATTTTGACAAAAAAAGGACTTACTATCAACTATCATTCCTGTATTAAAAACAATATTTATATTACTAGCCGACCCGTGCCCACATCGTTGGGCGTTTATTATATGTTTCTCTAAACTTTTTGTTCAATCGTAATAAAATATAGCCCATAATATTTCTGAATAGTGTGGCTTTCTGAGTGTGATTTTTTTTATGATCGGTTCAGTATTTTCAAAATTAGCCCTTACAAATAAACAATCAAAGTTACAAACTTTACCTCTTTATTTATAATATTAGTATAAATGAATATCAAAAAAAACTACTATAAATAAGTAAATTCGTTGCTTTTTTCTTATATATATTAAAAAAAAGAAATATGCTTCCGCAGAGAATCAAAACCGAGCCGCCCGCGTGACTGGCAAGCATTCTACGACACCGGTGCTTATTTATTTATTTATTTTTGGAAGATTAGTCCTTACAAAGTTATAGTTTATCCAAGATAGCCGACCCGTGTCTACTTCGTTGGGCGTTAATATCTAAACTTATTGTTTAATCACAATAAGATATAGCCTATGATACTCCTAAATAGTGTAGCTTTCTGATTGTGAAATAATTTTTATGATCGGTTCAGTATTTGCGAAGATTAGCGGCTACAAAGTTATAAACTTTACCTCTCTATAATATTAGTATAGATAAATTCGACTCAGATTTTTCAATGATCTTATTACTTATAGAAAATTAAATATTTTTATTTTATATCAAAGAAGTTTTTTTATATCGTTTTTTTTTAATAATTTGCTTTTTATTTTATGCAATTTTTAAATTGTCTTTAAAAAATATATATGAGGTGTTTCACGACAAAATTTGTCAATCAAAAAAGTAGGCTTTTAAAAATTTTAAAAACTTGGCGCCATAATACGCTTAAAAGATTTGGTCAGTTTTGGCACTTACCGAGATAATTAATGTCTATTATTTTATTTTATATAGAACACCCTCTATATAAGCATCTAACTGTTTTTATTATTTTAAATTGTATGTCAAAAAGAAGATTTTTAAGGACAAAACACATCCATCAATATCTTTTAAATAAAAGCTTTAAATATAAATAAAAATTGGGTGTGAAAGTATTAGATTAAAAGTTAAATTGGAAAAAACCTAAAAACACATTTTTTGACATGAAATTTGACTTGATAATGTTTTTAGAATTATAGGCGCAATCTAAAAATAATAATAAACGGCGTATCCCATTTTAAATAAAAAAGTTGACATTAATTTTCGGTATATCCGGAGTTGCCAGAACTGTAAATCTATTTTAGTTGTATGTCCTCCACTGACCTTAGAATGTTCAAACTAAAAAAGTCGTTTATTTTTCTTAAAGAGACCTCTTATAGAATAAATAAAAATACAAGACAAACTCAAAGTCTTTAAGTTTGTTTTATATTTTATTTATCCTTAGAATGTTGTTAACTTTGTAAGATTTCCAAAGCCTGCTTTTCGAGGCATTGATCACCGCAGTTCATCGTACAGAAGAACCCTGTAGAGCAACCCTAACAAACACACCTTGAACACCATCTTCTGACATTTTTAAGAACTAGGTTTAGAGTCAAGGGCACTAGTAACTTTTTGTTTAAAATATAAAAGGGTGTCAGGTCGTTTTAAAGGCCTTTTAATTCTCTATTCATCACTGTTTTATTTTTAAAAATCGGCCTATTCGTTTTAGAGTTACAAGTGTTTGTAGTTTAGCTCCAATTTGTACATATAGTGCGGTTTTTAAAGGTTCTTTCTTTTATAATTTTTGAATAAAGCAAGATACCGAAGTCGGATACTACTTTTGGTATAAAAATGATTCCGGTCACGTGGCCTACTGTCAAGGAGGCACTAGCAACTTTATTTTTTCAAGTGGAAAGGGTGGTCATGAAGCACCTCGTTTTAAATACCGTCTTATTCTCTACCTAACGCCTTTGTTTTTAAAATTTGTGCCCAGCCGTTCCAAACTTACAAGCCAATGCCATTAAAACCGCATTATTTTTACACTATTTAGGTCAAATTTCAAACGGTTCCAAGTCTGGAACGGAGAGACCGATTTTTAAAAAGGAAGTAGCGTTGAGTAGAGAATCAAAGGATCTTTAAAACGAGGTACTACATAACCCCCTTTCCATTAAAAAAAGGTGCTAATGCGCCCTTGGTACTCGGTTACGTGACGAGACATTTTTTTATGCTAAAAAGTAGTTTAAGTGAGATCCTTTTACTCAAAATTTATTTGACCTCGATATCTTGTCCCATTTTTTGCAAGATAATTCACCCTTAAGATTTAGAGGTAAATCACACCCTCGCCAGAATAATAATTAACATCCCGTTTTGAAGATCTTTTAACCCTTATCATATTTTCTCAGTTTAAAATGTTTAGCTCTTACAGGTAATTTAATATTATATGTACATTAAAATAAGCAAAAATAATAGCACCGTCTTCAAACTGGGCAGTTGTAATCAGGACCGAGAGACCCTCAAAATTAGGTACTACTCAACCTCTCTTTTCATTTAAGATTTTGGTGGTGAGTCTCACCCCTGCTGAGGGTTGCAGTTCACGGGGTGGCAAAGAAATGATTTCCCCTAAAATCAAAAATTGATGTGTCTGAGCCTTTTGCCTTTTAAACTCAGAGTGCACAAAATTAGCTTTGTTTCGTTTTTAAATGATATGGGTAAACCCTGTATAAATGTTTTCAATCAAAAAATAATTTCAATCTACAGGGATATTTTTAAGTTGATATATTACTTTTAACACAGTAAAGAATGCAAGAAAATGGGAACATTAAAAAAATATGTTTGAAAATGCTTCGTTTCTGAAATACAGGGTGTTAAATTTTTAAGAAAAAGAATGTCTTTTTATCATAACTTTTCTACCACTACAAATATGTCCACAAAATTTTGTACACTTCTTTTAACCATTACATTTTTATTAATATTTTTTTAAAAACATTTACCAGTTGCGTTCGAAGAAGATTTTTTGAATTTTGAATTTTTTCAAGAAAAAAATAGTACCTCACTGCTTTTTTTAGAATCAATCCTATTTTCTAAATAATTATTTACTTTGGAGTTACTTTGGTCTCTTGATATTTTTAGTACGACGAACGGTTTTTGTTTAAAAAAATAAAAGCCATTTTGATGTACGACAAAATCGCTTTAATCTGATATGGTGTTTTGTATGTAAAATTCGTTTTTGTCTAATTTTTATTAAAAAAGGTCAAAAACTTACATAACTATAATTTTAACCTAATAAAAAATGAGTAGTTATAATTTTTAACAAAATTCAAATACGAATTTTACATTAAAAAACACCATATTAGATTTTAGCAATTTTGCCATGCATTAAAATGGTTTATATTTTTAAAACGAAAACCGTTCGTCGTACGAAAAAATAACAAAAGACTAAATTAACCTCAAAGTAAATAAATATTTTAAAAATAATATTAAATTAGGGAAAAAGCGATAGCGTACTATTTTTTCTTGAAAAAATTCAATACAAATCTTGCTCGAACGCCACTGGTAATTTTTTTTTAAACTTTTGCAGCAAAAATGTAATGTAATGGTTAAAAGGAGTGTTAGTTAGGAAATCCCTGGACGATTTTTTTACTTATTACTAACAAGCTAATTTGTTTTAAGTAATTTCATTTCGACAAGACGCCTAACTTTTCCTTACAACAATTTTCGTTGGTGGTAGCTTACAGGGGTAGCAGGAATTAAATGTGTTGATTTGACAGATATCAAAAATTTATTACAAACAGGGATTTTTTCTGTTAATTTTTAAGATAATTATCTAAATAAAGCAAAAAAAATATTTGTCCCACTTTCATCATAGAGTCCTTTATCACCAACATGTATGGTTAACGATGTCGTAAAAATAACTATATATATATTTTTTTTGTTGATTAAATAATATTTATATAATTAAACACCCATATCGTCCTACAAATTGCGAGGTACGTCCTCCTGGTTTTTTGATATTTATCAAATCAACATATTTAGTCTCTGCTATCCCTGTATGCTACCACCAACGAAAATTGTCGTAAGGAAAAATGTTGGTCGTCTCGTCAAAATGAGGTTATCACGAAATATTACCTTGTTAGTAATGACTTGGAAAAATGGTCCAGGGATCCCTAACTATGTACCAAAATTTTTGGACATATCCGGAGTGGTAGGAAAGTTATGATAAAAAGGGCATTTCTTAAAACTTTAACACCCTGTATTTTGGAAACGAAGCAACATAATTTTATTTAAAAATGTGTTTATTTTTTTGCATTCTATACTGTGTTAAAAAGAATATATTAACTTAAAAATAACCCTGTATAAACTAGCCGTTAAATTAAAAATTAACGCGACCAAGAAGCCATACAAATAAGGTTTTATATCTTCAATCCAATCATTCTTAAAAAGGAAGAAAAGCAATAACACGTCTGGCAATCAAATCTCACTTTCATCTGCCCACAAGCTTGTATCTGGCTGTTACAAGACCACAGCTTAATCCTCAATGATGTTTTAAGTAACCGAGTCCGTGAGAAATTCTTTCAAATAAAAAGACATTTATTACATAGAGTTATCCATTCGATACTCATTTGTTTTGATATATTATACATAATCAGTGGTGTATATTTTATTGACATTTTATTCCATTTAATTTTTGAATTTGTAAATATTATCAGCTCTTTGAAACTAATTACCTTAAGCCCATTAGCTAATTAGACGTTAAAAATATTTTTATTTTATGTTAAACAAACGGTTTTTGTTTATAGCTATTTAACTAAAAAGGAAGGGTATTTATGAGATTATTAATTACCAATTAATGCCCGCGTTTGTTTGGGTGTACAGTGCGTCGAATCTAACTTCTCCACATTTTAAATGTCTATAACGCGCTTGAGTAGGTACGAAATAGTACACTTTTCCGCACCCATTTTATTTGTGAAAGTGTCACTTTTCCGCACTTGCGCGGAAAAGTACAAAAATTTTAAGGCAAATATTAGCGAGTCGCAATGAAGAATTTTTATACATTTACCAACAATAATTATAAGTACAAGTAGCGCATTAGGTAGTATTGTGTTAAAATACAAAAATAATAAAATAAATTTTGTTTTTATGTTTTCCTTACTCCGCTCCGCTCGTAGGAAAAATAGCGTTCCTAACACGTGCCAAAAGTGCTTTTTTCGCACTTGACTGCTTGTCCAAACTCCGCTACCCGTCGTTCGGTCAACTGGAGGCGCGTGCGAAAAAGTGGCACTTTCAGCACTTGTTAGGAAATATACTTTTATTTCTTAACTTAAACAAATAATTTAAAAACCAGCTTGTACAGAGTATTATCAAGATTTTTTTCTGTTATAAAGATTACACCAAACAATCTTATTAACAGAACCTATTGACTTAACTTACTGTTTTTAAATAGAGCACCCTGTATATTATACTTCCATTAAAAAGGCATTTTTAAGATCATTACAAAAATACTACATTTAATAGATCTATCTTTAATAAATCCTGAAAGATGACCATTTAAATCGGAAAAATAATAGATATAATTTCCATTATATCTACGTAGTACTGAAAGCCGAATAGGAGGCCACCTTCACTCATTTGTTTAGCGAATAACAAATGTTTATATTAAATTTAGTATTTAAACAAAGGTATCGCCATAAGGTTGCCTAAAAAAATCACAAAACGAATCACTTTGTTTCAATGAGTGAAAAAAATGGTTCAACAATTAAGAAAACAGTAATTTAATTTTTTCTTTAACTTAAATTGTAAATATCTTTTAAAAGAACGATTTTAAATAAAAACATACGAAGAACATTTTGTAGAGCCAAATTCCATTTAAGAATCTATGTTGTTTTTATCTATATTTACTTATTTGTTAGTTACAAAATTCCAAATAAAAAAAGGTAAATCTAAAAAATATATTAATTTTTAAAGCTTTATTATTTAAAAACGGTTCGTCTGATAAAACTTTTTAATGAGACGTTTTTGTAGGCAATTTAATTCTCTAAAGATATATGTGCACACAATTTTTTTTACCTCGATAGTTAGGAAGCTTTGACGAAAAAATTAAAGGAAAGACACCTCTAAATATTAATATTAAGGGCTCTAATCTTCACGATATTTTCCTTTTGTTAGCCTAAACAATATTTTGAATATATTTAAAAAAAAGATTTTTCTGGCCCACTCTATATACTGTATATATGAATTTAACATAAAAAGAAAATTGCATGTGGTATGTTATTGTTAAGCATTTTTAATAAAAGTTAAATCACTATATAATAATAAAAAGGTATAAATAAACGATCTTAAAGAAACAATTAATTAGCCAATTACTGACAAGCTTTAATACTAGAGGTATTATTTTTATTTTATCCTTAATTGTTAGGAATTTCTGGACTATTTTTACCATTCATTACTAACACCTGACTTATTTTTCGTAAGTAGCTTCATTTTGACGAGACGCAAACTTTTTTCCTTCATACAATTTTCGTTGGTGGTAGCTTGCAGGGGTAGCAGGAATTAAATGTGATGATTTGAGGAATATCAAAATTTATTACTAACAGGATTTTTCTGTTAAGTTTTAAGATAGTTATCTAAATAAACCAAAAAAAATATTTGTCCTACAATGTGAGGTTTCATCATAGAGTCCCCCTACCACCAACATGAATGGTTAACGATGTCGTGAGAAAAGAAATAACTATATATATATATATATATATATATATATATATATATATATATATATATATATATATATATATATATATAGTTGGCCTTTCACGACATCGTTAATATTCATATATATATATATATATATATATATATATATATATATATATATATATAAAGGTGGGAGTAGTCGTGACTGACTAGTTAGAAAAAATATTCAAAACCAGGAGGTTATTGGAGTTGCAGTCATAAAAATAATGGCCAATTTTACAGGTGAATTCTTTATTGAATTTGTCAAGCTTTCGAAAGCAGATTGCTTCCTTCTGGGACATCTACAACAACAATATTAGGTCTTGCAATTATCCCTAAAATATATTATTTAAAGTTATCTTACCAATGTGAATTTTCTTAGTCAAACAGGAGATTCAAATCTGAACTTATGGCAGAAACATCTTAATCAAGGTTAGACTGGTGTTGGTTTGCCAATTTTCAAATCAATACTTCTAATTACATGGGGAAAATCTTACGAAAAACGATTTTCTTTGTTACATGGCTGGAAAAAAAAACCGACAAATCTAACGGTCTTAAACGTCAGAAATTCTCTTTTTATAACCACTGCTTGATACCGCCAAGTGTCATCTGTCACCTGTACGTTCCAGTGGTACCAACCACCGGCCATTTCAAGAGTTCGATGAAAAGATTTGAGTAAAATCGATTCAGATCGAACTCTTGAAATGGCCGGTGGTTAGTACCACTGGGACGTACAGCTGACAGGTGACACTTGGTGGTATCAAGCAGTGGTTATAAAAAGAGAATTTCTGACGTTTAAGACCGTTAGATTTGTCGGTTTTTTTTTCCAGCCATGTAACAAAGAAAATCGTTTTTCGTAAGATTTTCCCATGTAATTAGAGTATTTGATTTGAAAATTAAGTAAACCAACACCTCATGTCTAACCTTTGATTAAGATGTTTCTGCCATGTTCAGATTTGAATCTCCTGTTTAATTAAGAAATTCACATTGGTAAGATAACTTTAAATAACATATTTTAGGGATAATTTGTAAGACCTAAAATTGTTTTTGTAGATGTCCTGGAAGGTCAAAATAAGAGAAATTAACTCATATGTTTTAATCCGATTCTTAACCGTCTCTGAAATAATCAGTTCTAAAGTTTTTTTGTAACTTTTTTTTATTTTAAAACAACATAAACAAATACTAGGAAAAACAGAAAAAGTCCACTAGTTCTGGTTAGTTTTTGAAAATATCCCCACCAACTTTAATACAAGCTGCAGCATACTTCCATGAGTGAATGTGTGAGGCATTACGTATGGAACCTTTTCTCTTTCGAGTCAAAACGCTCAGAATCAATCAAACTGACAACCAAGCTTGTCAAAACTATCAGTCAATTAAATTAGGTATTAACAACCAATAAAATACCTACAAACTGGAGAAATACAACACATCCTAATTACTCCAAAACTTTACAAAAAAAACTTTAAAACCGATTATTTCAGAGACGGTTAGGAATCGGATTAAAACATATGGGTTAATTTTTCTTATTTTGGCCTTCTAAACATGTTTCCAAAATATTTCCCTTTCCTCCCGAAACACCCTATTTAACTTTATTAAAAATGATTAATATTAACATACCACATGCAATTTTCTTTCTTTTTCTTTCATGTAAAATCATGTATACAGTAGCAAAATGTGAAGTTTCATCAAAGAGTCCCCTACCACCAACATGTATGATTTACGATGTCGGGAAAAATAACTAGATACTAACCAGCTGATTTTTTTTTTCTGTTAATTAAATAATATTTACATAATTTAACACCCACATTGTCCAACAAAATCCTGTTTTTGTAATATTCATAAAATCAACATATTTAATTCCTGCTACCCCTGTATGCTACCACCAAAGAAAATTGTTGTAAGAAAAAAAGTTGGTCGTCTCGTCTAAATGAAGCTACTCACAAAAAAATTAGCTTGTTAGTAATAAATAGTAAAAATGGTCCAGGGATCCCTGACTACAACACAAAGAAGTTATTAATGAGATAAAGAGTTACAAATACAAATGATGTACAATTAAAAGCAATTTATATTTGGACTTATTAAAAACAAACAAAAACCACAAAGTTATTATATCATTAATTTTTTAAGTTACCAACAATATCGATTTTATTTAAATTTAAAAAGTTGATTAAAATAAACTAAACGTAAGAATACTGGCCAATGATTAACGATCCTCCTACGATAAATTTAAAATTACATAAGCATAACTTACAAAAAAGAAAAAACAAATCGTTTTCTATGACATTGTGTTTATAAATGACTGTTAAATAATTATTGTTAAAGTCGAATTCATTTAAAGGGACCGTTAAAACCTATAAATATAAGTTTCATTAAAATATTCTTTGAATGGAATCAAGAATGCTGAGGGTTGTGGGGACGCCATGCCCCAGATATGAGAACAATAATCCAAAGTGTATAAATTAGAAGGGGAAAATATTTTTTGGCTCGAAAGAGAAATCCAAGCTTTTTGAAGCTGCCGTGGCTATAGATACAATGTGTTTGTGCCAGTTAAGGTTACTTTCAAATGTGACGCCCACAAGATTGAAGGTGTCTTTGCTCTGTAAAACTTGGCCGCTCATAAGTAGAGGATGAGTGATGACTCTTTTGCGACAAGGAACATGATTGTGTTTTGGATGCATTAAAATGGACGAGATTTTTGGCGCCCCAATCCAATATAAAATTAAGATTCTGCGAAAGAGATATCTGCGTCGCTCTGCGTTTGTTTTCAAAATCAGGTTTAGTGATAGGTTTAGGAACCTGAAAACTGGAGTAAAGGGTACTTTCGTCGGCGAAACCATGAATGGAATTAGTTGTGGACGAAAGAAGGTCGTTGATGTGGGGAAGAAACAATGTTGGTGCCAGAACTGAACCCTGAGCCACTCCAGCATTTACTTGGTGAAAGCTTGAAGAATGGCCGTCTACAAAACTGTTATACGTCGATCAGATAGATAACTAGAGAGCCAAGTACAGAGTTTAGTTAAAAACCATAGGAGGGAAGTTGATTAAGAACTGCGTATATTACCTTAACAGGTTAAGTCAATACCGTTAAAAACCGCATTGTTTTTACACTATTTAAGTCAAATTTCAAAAGGTTCTAAGTCTGGAACGGCTGGACCGATTTTCAAATGTAAAGTAGCGTTGAAAAAAATTTAAGGACCTTTAAAACGAGATACCACATGACCCCCCTTTCCATTTGAAAAAAAATGTTTCCAGTGCTCCCTTAATACTAGGTCACGTGACAGAAATTATTTTTATGCCAAAAAGTACTTTAAGTGACAATCTTTTACCCAAAATATACTCAACCTCGATATATTGTCCCGTTCAGAAGATAAAGGGGGGAGGATATATCCTCACTGTATATGTATACACAGGATTGTTCCTAGGGTGACTTGCGGCGTGGTGCAAAAAATTATTGGCTACAAAAAATGTAAATTAGGGTATAAAAATTTTTTGAAAAGCAAAAAAGTTCCCCACTTTAAAATTACACTTAGTCCCTGGGCCAGTAATGAAATTCACTTCATATTAATAACACTTTCGATGTGTCTACCAAGACCTGCAACAATTCGGCAAAAATCCGTCCAAACAAACCAACCTATTTGCGCGCTCCTTTGATGCAAATAAACCGACAAGCACTGAATCACCGCAGAATATTTCGCCCTTGGATCGACGTGAGCTCCGTCCACGTCCACGTCCGCGCTATGTGGGGCTATGTGGCGCGCTATTTAGCTCGGCGAATTATTGCAAGTCTGGACGCAGCATAACGCGCGCACAGCGCGCCTGCATGTAAAATGTTACATTACTTTTAATGCGTCTGGCGTAGGGCTTAGGACGTTCGTACGTCTCATGTGTAACGGGACTAAAATTTTGGAAAAATCGCTCGTTCGCTCGCTTGTCGCTTGTACGATCTTCAGTCCGGTCGTTCCCTACTTAAAAACAGTAAAGTTAAAAAATGTTTAAAATTGTTTATTCACTTATTCATTCGCTTATATTGCATTTAAATTAGGAATCTTATAATAAAAAGCTATCATAAATGTTACTTAAATTATGGTTTCCTGATACAATCCTATTATTTCTTTAATAAGAAAAATGCAAATTAAAAAAAATTAAATGCATCTTACCAATAGAATTTTACAGCCTCATTTGAATAATTATGTTTTTGTTAACAAAGTTATTTTTAAATTATATTTTTATTTTTCTTTAAAACCAATTACTGCTGCATTAAAGTAGACAGACAAACGACCGCCGAGAATTACGACTTTTTAACTTCTTGTCGATACCTGTCGATACTGAGTAAAGTCGTGGTTACACGGTAAATAAATTATTATTTGACAAGTTTTACAGTGTACAATATAAAAAACATAACGTTCTTTCGACAAGGTACATAATTTCTGTCGCATACACACATAGTTATATACAGTGAAGGGCAGAACATTATATACTAAAATGATTAATGTACTTAAGCCTAGTCCAGACCTACATACATTTTCCCGCAAACATAAAAACATTTGACATTTGTACAAAAAATGTATGAAAGCTGTTTAAAAACATTTAAACAAATCAGTGATACTAAAGGAAATGTTTGTATACTTTATGTAAAACTAAATCCGTTGCACGTCACTAACCTGCAAATTTGCCCTGTTGCCAAGTTGTCATGAGAATCTGAGTCTTGTTGAAAAGAATAAAGCATTTTTGCTTAAAGAATTTGTTGATTTTAGTTAATGTCATTATTTTCATTACAAAAATAAAGTAATAACGCAAAAAAGAAATAATAATTTTATTATAAAAATCCAGTATCACAAATACAATATAGAAACATGGATTTATTCACTAAAACACTAAATACCTATTAACTGGAATTCTTTGAAACTAACTTCTCTTACTGCAGCTACAGGCAATAAAGGTCCATTATTTTCGCATTCTTGCTCAAAATAGCCAATGAAGCAACAAGTTCCTTGCATCTACTGTTCAACTGCTTCGACATTTTTATCTATGTTTTTCAAATCACTACGGACACAAAATTTAAACTCTTGAAAACGTTCGAAACTGCTACTTAGTACTTACTTTTCTAATATCAAAAAACATGTATCCTTCTAGAATCTTGCAAAGGTTTTTCGTCGTAGACATGATCGCACTAATAAAGGGGCAGGGTTATGTTCATTATCCTTAAAAAACATTTTTCTTAAGGTTAACTTATTATTAGATAATTTTAACCATAAGTCGTAGCATTTACTTTTGTAAAAGGTATGAAATAGGTATGGAAAAGGTATGAAAAAGCTAAAAAACAAAAACATAGGGTTTTTGAAATTGAAAGGTAAAAATATGGTTTTAAAAACCTTGTATTTTCTCCTGTTCTGCACAGGGATCATGACACTCGATTCGATTAACTCGAGCAAGTCGATCTCCATAAATTCAGCCGCGAAATTCGATCGAGTTTGTTTACCTTCGGCAATAGACAGAAAAACAAAAGTTGCTGAAGGAAAACTTGATCGAATGTCGTGGCTAAATTTATGAAGATGCAAGTCGAGCTCGATTTAATCGAATCGAGTGTCGTAATGCCCCTGCTGATATGGTTATCACCATCTTTAGTATTTTCCTTATTCCCATATAAGTTTATTTTAAACCGATCAATTTATAGTAAGTAAAAGAAACAATCTGCGCCCAGCTAATTCATATCCACGTAAAGGATTGTCTTAAGGGATATTTTCTTTGTTAGCGGCTTACAGCAGCTGTAAGCACTTTCATTTTTTGACAAATCAATGACGTCAGTCTTACAGCAGCTCACAGCGATTGTTAGCGGCCTCGGGAGATGTCTAACCATGGTCTAACCACGTCTAACAGATTGAAAAAACAAAGAGGGGGAAATATAGCCGAATTTGAGGTTAAAAGTCAAACAAAATTGACTAAATGTATACTAATAACAATAACAATAATATGTGTGGGAAACCATGTGAAGGATTAATTCAACTGCAATTGAAAGTATTGGGCATTTTTGTTATAAAACGGGAGTTACCATTTTTTAGGTTATATTATTATTATTTTTTAATGTCATTTGTCGTTGGCGGTAAGCCTTTTTATTTTTTCGATTCACATTTTATTGACGTCAGCTGTTAGACAAGCTTGTTAGCAGCTGTAAGACAAAAGAATTAGAAAAATATCCCTTTAACTTCTAAAAGTTTAAATGGGAATTGGACGTCAACTGATCATAACCTAAATTATTTTAAAATATCTTTTTATTATATTTTACATTCTTTCCGCGATCTTCGAGTAGTGCGGTTCATGTTGACGTAGAGGTCTACATAGACCTTCCGGGTAGGCGATTGAAGGCATCGTACGAACGTGGCTGTACCCTTGGGGATCGAGAAAAGATTCACGCTAAATTGGGGCTTCTTTCTTCTGGGGCTAAGCGCTGTGAGTGAAGATTCCTAAAGCCTGAAGTTTTTACGTTTTGGTGATGAACACATGGTGTCCTCGTATGGTCGAGGAGGTGCGCACGCCTGCGGAAATGCGTCAGGAATGAAAGTGACGGTTATGCACGACACCAGTAGCAGCCGCTGGCTTGATAGTTGCAATTTATGCATGTTCAGAATTTTATCGCTGTTACTGAGCTAAATATTTGAATTTTTTAATCCGGAATTTCTGGGAGCGGAAAGCTCGACAATCCAGATTTTCCCACCACATTGAGCTGGCAATTGACTTGCATCAACGCCATAAACAAAGCAGTATCCAGTATTATTATATTTTAGCCTTTGTTTCTGGAAAGTCTCCTAAAAAAAATAACGAAAGTAATAAGAATTTGTGCGAGATTTTTTAAAACCACACACCATATTAAAAAAAAAGATAAAAATAATAATGACGCCAATATTCTTTATTAAAATATATTTAGGCCTTTTTATTTTATCCCGAAGTACACAAAAATTTTTAAATAAATTTTCCAAAATATAGTTCAAAAGAAGTATGTGTCCTAATACCTTCATTTTGCCATGCAGATACCCTCTAACTACTATAAACTAATAATATATTTTCATATTGTGCTACGATTAAGCAAATCAATTGTTAAAGTGCAAGTTGAAACATATTTTTAAAGACCTATTTATTGAGGTTATTCGCATGCGGCAGCTTTTGCTTTATTAATTTATTATTCTAGGTTACCAATTTAAAAGCTTAACATTTAGGTTTATTTTACGAGAAGTGTAGTAAGCTATTAGGTATATTAAAAAAATCGTAAATTTTCTAGTCTATCATTTCCCTAAAAATAAACTGCCCTCTGCCACTTCCCCTCGCCTTTTTTTTGGAAACAAAGAATAGATTTTGCGTCCTTAACTTTAATAAAAAAATTGAAGAGCAAAAAACCTTGCCTTTTAAATCGCGACTCAAATCAATTGGGATGATGAAAATCACTCGAAGAACGTGAAACTATTAAATAAAGAAAAAATAATTTTTAAATTCAACAATTAAAAACATGACAGCGTAATTTTCGATTTCTACTATGCAATTATCACTTGTAATACCACTAGTGCTTAATTTATTTCCGGAAATTTTTTCAAAGCCATGAATATTTTGAAAATTTTCTTAAAATATTCGTGGCCGAGAAAAAATTTTCCTGAATAATTTAAGCACGTGTGGTATTCGGTAAGAAAATTTCACACCAAGTTTGTTTTAAACAATATTCTTTTAAATTTAAGGTTTGTAACTTTTACACGAGCTTTAAAATTTTACTATAAAATAAATATTTTTATTTTACCAATTGTGGTTGTAAATATAAAAAATTTTAAAGCTTATCATTGTTTATTCTTTTTACATTATGTATCAATTATATTACTACAGTTGGTAACAACAGTTTATTATAATTTTTTAAACCTGTACCTTGGTTTCGTTCGCTTTTCACTTATGTCTACTATTTCAGTCCTATATTATTTTAATAACTATAGTTGTATAAAATTGTCATTTATAGGGACTTAAAACATTATATTATTTTATAGTGTGTTACGTCTGAAATATTATACATTTTTTCTTTAATTATGAATGTGAATAACAGACATGAGTTTAAAGCAAATTTAATGATTATGTCAAAAAATTTCCACTATAATTCGCTTCAGGGTACCCCAGACGGGGGAATTTTTTTTCGATAAATACTTGTGTTGTCATGGTAATGCAACCAAAACTACACATATAATTGGTCAAAAAATAGTGGTGTGGAATTTTCGCTGTAATCAAGCTGATAATTGTCGAGTAGACAAATGGGTAAGTGTAATTTTCAAAAAAATTAAATTTAATCATCATATTATCTCCAACATAATAAAAGAATAAATGTGCTGTGGTTAGCTTACCGGTGCTGATCTAACCCAACAGAAATTTCCTTATGCTCCAATTATTATTTTTAGTTGCTTATGCTGCAAGTGCAGTAAACTTATTACTTCCACATAAACATTTATTTTGTCGGAAGAAAACGATAATCAAGGAAACGGGTTTGATTATTTATATGAAATGTGGTAACTACATCCAGATATAGTTACATCACATTTTTGCAGACGACAATTTGTTTATATTAGGAAAAGAAAATATTTTATCGAGATGGGTATGTTTGTGAAGACGTTAGTAGAGAGCATTTAATTTGTCCTAGGTTTATTAAAGCTATTTTCTCGCAGAACAATTGGTTCAAAAATGTTTTTAAACCTCGTTTAAAACGCATTTGATATGACGTCATTAATTTTGCTCGCAAGAAAACGATAGGTTTGAAACATAAACCATCACTATTAAAGTAAAATCTTTGATTTAAAAAAAAATTCGTTAAAATATTCAAATCTATTAAAAATACCACAAAAATTCAAATAATGCGCATGCCCCTGTTTTAAACACAAGAAGGCAGACCGTTTTAAAACATTAAACCTGGTTCAAAGTGACGTCATTACTTCGACGCGAGAATCCAATGTCTTGAAACTCATCAATTTTAGGCGTTCAACCAATTATAACCGCGATAATTATTGGTTTCAACTTTGACGTATTGTTTAAACGTCAACATAACCAATTGGTAAATATCGTTTTAGAATTGGTTCTTCGCCTAAAATTGATGACTGTTTCAAACCATTTCAAACAAATGTCCTGCGAGAAAACAGCTTAAGTTTCATAAAGTTCATATACAGTGTGTCCCAGGATAGGTGTTACAAGAGGATAAATGGACCAAAAGTTTTGGAAATTTTAAACGTTCTTTTGGGGAAACTAGTCGCATGGTCCGAAACTAATTAATACAAAAATTTTACTCCAGTTGGTTATATACAGGGCAAATTATAACTAAAAATATTAATATAAAACATGACCAAGAGTAAAGTACCTTTATTTTTAAAAATAGGACAAAATTTTTACGAGCTTTAAAGCTCGTACAAACCTACTCCAAAAGTTGATAGTTTGCCAGATACAGGGTGTCAAAATTTTCGATTTATTTTGATTATTTTTTAATATACCTTTTAATAAATGGATATTTTGCTACAAAATTTGGCATTTTGGGGTTTTCTAGATTGGAAAATCAAAATATTTTCACGTGTTTGTTTTAAAATATAGGGTGTCACCAGCCGTTTTTTGCTTAGGTTAAAAATACCATAAAAATTTTTGGCACCATATATTATAGGTCTAGTAAAGAATTTCTATTCTCTGATATTTTGTGTTCAAAAAAGTTGTATTTGCTTAATGTCACTGGGAGCAACCGTTTTATGTCATAAAAAAAAATTATTGTATATACTCACCCTTTATCTAGGCCATTAAATAATACAAGGTGTTATAGTTTATATTTTCTTTAATTTTTGAATGAAATAAAACATGTAATATGAAATATCTTAAAAAGGGTTTCTCTTTAAAATGTTTACCAGGTATACCTTTTTCGTAAAAAAAAACAAAATAATAAAAACTTTTAACTATACCAAGCCTACAAAAAGTTATAGCATTTTTAAACACAAGCAAAAGACTGCATATGGTGGGTACCTCTACATTTACAACAGAAAATTAAGCAGATTTCGAATCATTACCCTAAAAACCCCTTAAAACAGATTTTTTATAAAAACATTTTTAATATTAAAAAATTATCCAGCTACAGACCGTGTCGAATATGGTGGGCCACCCTGTATAGGGCAAGTTATAACTAAAAATAGGAAAAAACGGCGAAGAGTAAAGTAGGTAGGGTAGGGCGGGGCTAGTTGAGCAATTTTTTACTTGATCGGTTATAGCTCCTCAAAAATAAGTCCAAATGGCTTATAACGCATACTAATGGATTAGCAATTTATCCCTTATAAATAGTGTCCATAGTAATTTCTTTCTAATAAGTCGAATTTAGGAGCTACATCTATTTTAATGTAGACAGTCAAGTATGTCCAACGATCCCCATAGATGAGGTAAGTTGAGCATGGGTATGAGGCTAGTGGAGCACTTAGAAAGTATAGTCAAATTATGGCTTGAATATTGATACGTTTACAATAAAAATACATTTTGACAATTTTCCTTTTATATTTATAATCTTACAGTGAGAAAACCACAAATCTCATTAATAAAACAGCAACGTACCTAGCTTAGGTTAACTATTGAATTTAATACCTAACAATTCATCTTCGATTTTTAAACTTTTTAAGCAGTTTTATTTTGCTGCTCTTGTAATGCCTTCTGCATCTGTTAAAATTGCAGCTTTTCTCTACCTTCTGTTTAATTTGGCTAATTTTCTTTGACCAGCCTTTGGATATGGTCGAACTATTTCCAGAGAAAATTTATAAGTTAGACATGTCAGCTCGTTTTTTTGTTGCTTGTACCAAGTTCGGGTTGCAGCCTTTTTAAAGCTTGAGCAGAGTCTAGTAGTCTTACTGTTATAAGTCCGTAAAAATAAAAAATAAAAACATTTTATACTTAAAACCGTGGGGTTAGTTGGGGAACTGTAGCTCAACTAACCCCAACCTGAAATTTTAAAGGAAAAGTAAATTTACTAGAAAACCGGTTAGAATTATATCCAAAATCTTTATACATATTAAAACTGCAATAAATTTACTTAAGATTAACACTTACCTGATTGACGACGGAATACATTTAACTATCACAGATAAAATTTTTCGGCTTGCAATTATTTTACTTTTTAATCACAAAATAAACAATGCGCACGGATACTTTTATCGATCGTCGCGTCTCCATTAGTGGTCGCACAATGAGTTCCCCTCGCGCTACCCCTTCTTTATGCTATTTGATGCTTTCGCGTGTGGTCGATAGTTTTTGAGATATTTTAATTGCCCAACTTACCTCTATGCTCAACTAGCCCCGCCCTACCCTACTTACTTTTATTTTTAAAAATATAAAAAAATTATATGAGTAAATGTTGTATAGAATTATTTTTTTATCTTTGGACAAACAACGAAGACTAAAAGCCTAAATACTAACGTACCGTGGGTGTCTTAAGCGAGGTAAGAGGGAGTTTGTTAACACGGGACTTAAATACTTGAAGATTTGGGGGAAAGAAAAGACCACCGCGGGCAGCAGGGTTCACATTCTAGAAACTCTAGGGATAAAAGAACAAACAAAGTGGGAAGTTCGGGGCCTGTCCAGTTGGACCGTATTGGGATGTATACTCAGGAACCACTAGTTTTGCCATGGAAGTACCTATAAAAAAGCGATAGATCCCCCACAGCCCGACGATGGGCAAGAGAGGGAAGCCTTTCTGTAAGTGAAGGATTAATAATGAGATAAATAGCTCTTCTTTGAATAGAATCCAGAATGCTTAGGGTTGTGGGGAAGCCATGCCCCAGATATAAGAACAATACTCCAAGGGAGGTCAGATTTGAGACACATATTAACGTCAGAATTTGCAGTTAAAACTATAAGGAAAAAAATGGTTTATGTCAATTTTTTTACCTGTTGGGTAACAGTTAAATAATCGACACGGAGAAGCAAATTTGACCAACATTTAAAAAATATTTTAATTTTGTTTTAAATTTGGCTTCTTTTGGTCCAGTAATTACCTTTTTATTTAAACTGTAAAAAAATGCCAACAAGTTCTCTTTTAATATTATTTTTTTAACTTTAAATGTAAACATAAAATTAAATTATCTTCAACAATTGGGTTATATTTTAAAAAATAAAAGAACTTTACTCTTATTATTGGGAGTAAAACTTGGTATTTCTTAGTTTTGGATCTTGCGACCAGTGTTCACAAAATGCCCCCATTTAAAAATAACTAAAATACAATGAAAACTTTGACACCCCGTATCTTGCAAATATTCCACTTTTGGACTTGGGTAAATTAAGTTAAATCAGTGTATTTTGGCCCAAGCAGTTAATGGTAACATTTTGTAGACCACACAACTTTTAGAAACGCACTGTTAACACGTTATTATTATTATTTTTTAAATATTTTAAATTGGATAAGGACACAAACGTTTTGTGATAAATGATAAATGGCCTTTTACTGCTAACTGAAAATACAATATTGTTGTTCGAAGCATATTTTTCTAAAAATAAAGAAAAGGTTTTAATAGGATGTGACAGTAAATCTTAAAAATAATAAAATAATAATATTTATCTTTAATTTGTAAATAATTAACGATTTTGTTAAAATTCAAGACATGGAAGAATAAAAGGTTTTTAAAGCAAAAAAAAATACAATACACATTAAATAATCCAAAAAAGAATAAATCTGTACTTTGTTTACTATTGAGAAAAACACCTGAACAAAAAATGTATTTAATTGGTTTAAAAGTCAGTCCCTGTTAACATAAATACAATATGTATTTTATTGGTTTAACTTACCTACTAGGTATTCATTATCAATTTATATTGGCCAAAATATAGATATATTAAGCGCCGGCTACAGACGACATGCCAAGGCTTGGCAAATGTCCGCTCTTTCAAACGTTCCCATGTTGCCGTTGCCATATGTTTTGCATACACGCTATGTGGAAACGTTTGAACGAAGGGAAATTTGACAAGTCTTGGCATGTCGTTAGTAGCCGGCTATAAAGATACAATACATAAAATGGGTTTAAAGTAGATTAGATAAAGGCAGCTTGCCAGACACCCAGCCATCTTTTGAAGGTCACAGCCAGCCAAGACTGAATAAAAGCACATGAAATGAATTATCAATTACCTATACTTGAAACAATTCGCCAAACATCCGTCCAAACGAATCAACCTGCTTCCGCGATCCTTTGACGCCAAAAAACCGACAAGCTCTGAAACGCGAATCATTCGCCAAGTCCTTAAAACGACGTAAATTCTATCCACGTCCACGTCTGCGCTATGTGGCGTGGTATCACACCCTCAAAGAAGAAGAATATTATGTAAGAGCTGTGCGTGGTATGCTGCGTGGAGCGGCATGACGAATTGTTGCAAGTCTGGACGCGGCTTTACATGCATATTGAATTTAAAATAAAGTGCTTTTAAAATCAATAAATAAATAAAAACAGAAACGGAACCAATGGTCCCATCAATAAAGTGTTTCAAATAATGTGTAATTTTATCACAACATTGTAAACATTTTTTATTATAATTAAAATCTAGTTATAAAGTGCATTGACTGCACTGCGTTGGGCTTTTAACAAGATTACCAAGAAAATCCATACCATTAAAGATGCACTTCAATCAATCTTTAACAAAATAAACTACAAATAGGTATTTAATAAGTGTTGAAATGGTCTGGCAATCAATCAACTACTCAACAGGCATAAAGATATAATCTTTTTATAAAGTCATACCGGCGTTTACTCTCTGGTGTGTGTGTGTTTTGTGAAGAGTCACGAAATCACGTTTTTGATTAGACGGAGAGGAATATTGAAAAAGACTGGCAGGCACATTGGCCACTTGTGGCTCTTCGAGAAGCGGTATGTTAGGTTTTCCTGTGACTTACCTAGAAAAATCCACATACTGCATGAACAATAGGTTTTGGTATATTGGCCAGTAATGCAATAACAAAACAAACACTATTAGTCTCCCATGTATACATGTCGGTATTTACTTGTACGTCTCTTTTCCTCACATTGCCTATGTGTTATGTTATTTAACCCAACCGGTATATATAACCAATATATTGAGTGCAGGAGCGCTTGCGCACTTCGCAAAACCTTAATTTGTAAATATTTACTATGCAGGGTCGGCTTTAAAATTATGCTTTATTACATAAATTAATGAGGGATTTAAATGACAAAATAAACTTTTATTGGTCACAAAATTTATCCAGTTTATTACACAACCACTAAACAACAACAACACTATATGACACTAAGAAAAATCAAATAAACTAGATATAATTCAAAAAGAGCACACGCCAAACGCCACCCGAGCTCCGATTCTGTTCAAATATGGCCACGACAACCCAAGAATTTTCGATATTGCTTCATTGCGATGGCGCGATGGCACTTTAGAGTTGCCCAAACTGGTGTCATTTCATGGTTATACATAAGTGGAAAAATTACCCTTTACCTTGTTTTTGGTAATAAGAAAATATGGTAATTATCAAGAAACCGGCCGCCACTCCAATTTTGAAAAAATTTGGTACACGGGGGTTTTTGGGGCGCCGATCACGGAGCTGAAAGAATTTTTTGACGGCAACGTTTTGTTTTCGGGATATCCATCATCAAATTTGGTATTTGAACTAACCTCATTTTCACTGTTTTCCCCTTTTTTGCACACATTTCTTTATTTTAAGTTGGTAGACGATATTTAATTTTCACCAGAATTATTTTAAATTCCAATATTCAAATTAATATGCCACCTAAAATTGGCTCATTTAGGAAACTTGAAGCGATCCCTGATTCAAATTAATTCAAATAGTGTTGTAAAACGGTCAGAAAACTGATAAAAATAAAAAAGCTTGATTCAAAATGGCGAAAAATATTACAGAAATTGCCTGATTAGGCATTAAATTTCAAAACAAAAAAATATTAGGCATCATTTTCTAACGACTTAAATAATATAAAGCAGTATAACAGTTAGCTTTCCGAGAAACTTTTAATAAAGTTACAAAACGTAAGTTCTTCGTTATTTAGACTAAAGCCATTTTTTGTTGTTAATACGGTTTAAAACATTTTAAAAACATTACATTTTCTTGCTAAACGGTGACGTCATGTACGTCGCATATTTAACTCGTGTTTGAATCACAGCTCTCATAAAATATTATTTTTCTATTCTATTCTTTTAGAGGAGTGTGGTTTGAATACATCCCGGACAATGATTTAAAAACAATATACCCATCTCTGTCGGGCGGGCGTATGCATCGTACTCATTAAAAACGTTATCTTGGTTATTATGTAAAGTTTTTACATGGCAAGTGAAAAATGTTTATATTGGGTGTAAACTAACGTACATATTAACCCTAAAAATAAAAATCATAGTCATAACCTACAAATTTATTGGGCTGTGACGCAACGTTTGAACCATTGAGACAGATACGGTTAGCAAGAAAATTTGACCTAAAACTGCAAGACACACCGAAAGCTACTTTGCACGTTTTGTTTTTTACAAAACTCTTACCGAAATCCATGACAACCAACAAACCTCTTGTACTTGCACAAATTATAGACTAACTCTTTTTGTATTTTTATTGCAGTTATTCAATATATCATAAAAAATATTTAAAAATACAATATTAACTGCAATAAGAGCAAAAATCTATTAAATAGGTTTTTAAAAATTTATAAAAATCAAGGAGTTAATTGTTTTTTCAACAAGTTATTTGTTACCGGTCGGTGAGCGGTAAAGATCAAAGAGTGTTGCTACTATATGCAACGCAACAGGTGGGTTCACATTAACGTTTTGGCATCAAAATTTACACAGTAATAGAGAATTATTGCACAGTGAAATAGGGCCAGGCACTAATAATACTGGCCTTATTTTGACATCTGAGCTTGCGCAGATGCATGGTAGGATAAGGACTCCCTTAATAAGTATAGTGCCTGGCTTTATTTATGTCGGTTTTAGGTCGTGCCTTATTTTGGTCTTATTTTAACTTCGGAACTGTTTGTGTTAAACAAAACCCTACAACACAAAACAATAAAGAAAATCTACTAAAAATGTTTCCCCTTTTTTAGGTTAATGGTACTGTCAACATGATTTGCAATAACTCTAAATTATGGGTACAAGCACTATTTAAATACCTAATTATAATATTATTAATTCCCGAGCTTAATAAGGCAACTTGCAATAATACTTTATTGTCTAGTTGTTGGAATGGACAACAAAAATGTTGCTTCTTGCCTTCAATTTAAATATTTTAATGAGGACGTTTTGAAGCTGTCAACAAGTTATAGAAATATGTAACAGCTGAAAAAATGACAATACTTTTTAGAAAATATACGTATTTTGGCAAAATTTGGGAGTAACAAAAAATATAGAAATTGAGGATTAGCTAATTTGAGACATCAGAATTTATTATTTACATCCTAATGAGAAAGTAACCGCTGAATTTACTACACCTTTCGTGTCAATGCTCGACCTAGTTTGATGGCGCTGTTTAATAAACAAAATAGGTGTTTAAATTCGCTCTTTACGGTATGTTACCATTAGCAGGGACGCAGAATAGAAGTAGAATGATTTAAATAATTTTAATTTTTTAAATAGAATTACCAGTAATTTGCTAGTCCATTTTATCACACTTTTTGGTAACGCACAAAGAGATATCACATTTTTTTATATTTGTTTTTTACGTAAGCCGTATAATTTAGGGTTTTACTTAATCAATTTTATAAAAATAATTTACAAGTTAAAAAATGGTGCTAGTTAGAATCATTTTATTTTGACAATTTTAGTTTTTAGTAAAATTAAATGCCCGTATCAAAGTAAATTAATAAAGTTAAATGGTTTTAAATTTAAAAATTATTTTCGTAAAATTGGTTAGGTTTAGGCTAGTTAAATCTTGTTTTTTTTTAAATTTGCTTCATTTAGAAATTAAAAAAAAAAACATATAACTAACTAGAACTAACCATGAACCCCCTCCCCAATGTGACAGTTTTGCATGACTGTCTGGTTATGCAAATATTTATATTTCCATTTGTCTAAGGTATTGCTTAGGCAATAGAATCAAATGCTAATTGCCTAGGCAAATAGCATTTAAAAATGAAAATAAACCATGTGCCTAGGCAGAAGCCATTTGCCTAAAATAACCATATGCCTGCGACATATACATCACTTTTAAACTAAAAGCTATCGTTTTTATATCGCATATACATTTTACACCATTTATCAACTTAACTTTCTTTGTTATATACTTTTTATCTCTTTCATTAAAATACCTGAAAATTTCTGGTCAAAACATTACACCACAAAATTTACTTTTCGTGTCATTGCACTCTACCTCATTTGACGGTCAAACCTTGTCCCCGTTCGTTAATTATGTAACCCTTAAAGTTCACCTGTTGAAAATTCGCTTTTAACATTGGGTTACTAATAGCAGGAGCACAGAATGTAGCGCAGGTAAAATTATTCATCAACTTTACCGAGTCTTTCCTGTGTAAAAGCTGCTTGATGCTAGAGGTGAAGCGGCAAGGTAAAATTCACAAGGCACAGTACTCTTACCTGGCTGATTTTGAAGAACGAGTTGGTTGCTCCATAGACGTTTATAAACAAAATGTGAGCACCAACTTATTTAATTTATAAAACACAGTTATTTTTATAGTTGTACTATTGTAGACATTTTGCTTACAAATAAAAAAATAAAGTACTTACTGGGAAATAAAAATATAATTTTTAAAGTTTTTGCCAAACCTGTAAAAAAATATTATTTAAAAGGAAAAATGATGACTTTTGTACATCATTTTTCCTTTGTAAATATATTTTTTACAGGCATTTTTTATGTTAGATGTCCCCCGATTACTTTGTTACTTTTGGACCGATTTTAAAAATTATTTTTTATTCGAGAAAGTGCATTTTCGCCGTGGTCCCATCAGAAAACTCAGTCAGAATCACCAAAGACAAAGGTACTAGACTTATTTTTCTGGCAAAGCTGAATCTAGTACATATAAGCTACCTATACTTGATGTTTGAGCAATCAAGGTAGTAATAAATGTATTGTCAAAATATTTTTATTTGTTATGTCGTTGTCATTTAGCTAATAGTTCATACCACCTACTTTTTTCTATTTTGTATTCTGCATTAAATCTCCTTTTTAATGATATCTCTTTTAAAGTGGCGGCCAGAGAAGATTTTGGTAATTTTCTAGAAACCTGCGGCTACTCCGATTTTGACAAAATTTGGTTATACGGGGTTTTTTGGGACGCTGATCACGAATCTGAAAGAATCTTTTGGCGGAAACGTTGCGTTCTTGAGAATCCTATTTTTACAATATTCCCCCTTCTTTTGCACACAATTCTTGATTTAAAGCTAAAGGGGCACACAATATTTGATTTTCACCTTTTAAAACTCCGCTTTTTACGTATTTTACATTATTTTTGCATTAAATTGCATAGCTATAATTTGAATCATTTCAATCTCAGTGTGCCAAGAAGCCCTATGTGTATGTATAGTTGCCGCATTATCAAAGAATAGCCACGTAATTTAATGCAAAAATAATGTAAAAAACGGAGAAAAACTGGGTTTTAAAAGGTAAAAATCAAATATTGTGTGACACTTTAGCTTTAAATGAAGAATTGTCTGCAAAAAGAAGGGTAAGTTTAGTTCAAATTTGAATTTTAATGATGAATATCTCGAGAATGAAACGTTTCCGACAAAAAAATCTTTCAGATTCGTGATCAGCGCCCAAAAACCCCCGTATACCAAATTTTGTTAAAATCGGAGTTGCCGCAGGTTTCTAGAAAATTACCAAGATTTTTAAAGTGCCGCCATTATTTCTGTTTATCTGAATATATTTCTTTGCTAAGTAGGCTGTAGAAATAAATCAGTGACCTATTTTACTTTTACAGTTAGTGATATATTCTTTTTTATAAATTATTTAGATTTCGTAATTTACGTTTTTAATGTAATTAATGAAAAAAAAATCAAAATTTGACTTACATTTTAAATGGAACCACCCTTTTCACTTTTATTTCTAAATTCTATACTAAAATTTTTTTCTAATAAGGTATTATAACCCCAATTTTTTTTTTAAATTGCGGCCATAGATCATTTATTAAAGAACTCCGTTATTGGGATGTCATCAATAAATAATGATCTATGGCCGCCATCTTGAGAATAAACAATACGTTGCAATATGTCATTAGAAATAAATTTTGGGGTAGAATTAAAAAAATAGGGGTGTTTTCATTTAAAAAGTTTGTCAAATTTTAAATTTTCTCTCAATAATTACATTAAAGCTAAAATTTCGAAATCAAAGTAATTTATTAAAGAAAATGGAATATCACAGTCCACTTAGTAAAAAAATATATTTAAAGCTGAAATAATGGCAGTCTTGATTTTCTTTAAAAATATTCTCGGGCCGCCATTTTAAAAGGAAACACCTTGTATGATATATTATTAAACAGGGAATTTTCTACAGAATACAAATATAGAAAAAAGTGGGTACTAGTATTTAAAATAAGCAGGATTATGGTACTTCCGTTTAAAGTGGAAGTGACTTTGAGGTCATAATTAAAAGGTATAAAATATTTTACTCCATGGTGCAACCAATATTACTGTAGCTCAGGTGTGGTATAAAATCCAATAAAGGTATGCAAACAAGATTCTGAAACTCTTTGACACTCTATTCTCCTGCTAGCAGAATCGCGGATTACCACAGGTACCTGCATGTGATTTTACAATAATGAGGCATAATAATCAATTAATACAGTAACAATTCTTGCTTATTTTGTAATAACTAAGCTTATTTAATTTACAAACAACGTAAGATGTAAGTCGATTAACGTACATAACTTAAAGAGATTAAATGCAAATTTATAATGACACACACGTCGCTGTCTAGTTTTGTTAATATTTTATAGAATATTTTTTATTTATAGGTTTAGTTGTTTATAAAAAAATATTATTTACAAGGCCTATATTGTCTATTTAATATTAATGAAATGGGAACTTGGTTTACTTAATAAACATATACTTGCGTATTTTTAAATAAAATAATTCCTTTTTTATATAGTGTGTGTGAAAATATTAATTAATTTTTAGACCGAACGCGTCGAATTTTGACGGGTCTCGAAACAGTTAAATATTAGTGCACCATCATGCGGACAATTTGATTAACCAAAAATTATTTTTTTTTTTTTTTTTAAATTAGGCAATACTATACTAAAGAATAGTGTTTTAAAGGATTTTTTTAATACGAAAACCGATAATTAGTAACGAAGGAAATTTTATACAAAAATATACAGGGTGATTCAAAAATCGATCACGAAACTTAAGGGGTGATTCTACTTGAAAAAATAAGGGTAGAGCTTCATATACATTTTTTTCAAAATATCATTTCATTTTCGAGTTACAAGCCGTCAAGGTTCAATTTTTATTTTGGTTTTTCGCCATATTGCATTTATTTATTATTATTTTTAACCAATCTAGTTGATATTTGGCACACAAATTGAGCTTTGCAGATTCTAAAATTTTAAGACAAAAGTACTTTTTTTAAGTACCGCCAGAGGGCACTTTACCTAAAACTTAAAATTTATTTACATCACATCATAAATTTTTTATTTTTACAGATATCGCAAAACTGGGGGCCCCATTTTATAGACAATCAAAAACTTAAAAATAAGGTACTCTTTAGTAAAGTCCATAAACTACACCGTTTAGGCAGCAATAGACATCAATTTTAATAAAATTACCTAAATATATACAGGGTGTCCAGTAACTCAACCGACAAACTTAACCAAACGATTCTACAACAAAAAATTAGAAAAAAACTTTTATAAACATATGTCCTAAACGTCTTAGTTTTTGAACTACAGGGTGTTAAAAATTATTATTTTTTTAATATTTAACACACTGTAGTTAAAAAACTAAGACGTTTAGGACATATGTTCATATGAAGTTTTTTTCTTATTTTCTATTGTAGAATCGCCCCGTAAAGTTTGTCGTTTGAGTTACTGGACACCCTGTATGTTTAGGTAATTTTATTAAAATTGATGTCTATGCTGCCTAAACGGTGTAGTTTATCGACTTTACTAAAGAGCTTGATGTCTATTGGTGCCTAAATGGTGAGGTTTATCGACTTTAATAATGAGTACTTTATTTTTAAGTTTTTGTTTGTCTATAAAATGGCGCCCCCAGCTTTGCGATATCTGTCAAAATAAAAAGTTATGATATAAATAAATTTTAAGTTTGAGGTAAAGTGCCCTCCGGCGGTATTTTGAAAAAGTACTTTTGTCTTAAAATTTTAGAATCTGCAAAGCTCGATTTATGTGCCAAATATCAACTGGATTGGTTAAAAAATAAATGCAATATGGCGAAAAAACCAAAATAAAAATTGAATTTTGACGGCTTGTAACTCGAAAACGAATGACATTTTGAAAAAAAATTATATGAAGCTCTACCCTTATTTTGTGAAGTAGAATCAGCTCCCTTAAGTTTCGTGATCGATTTAAATCACTCTGTATTTACCAGAAAATCATATTATTTTTAAAAAATAATAACTCTTATGGTACGTTTAGCAAGACCTATGTTCATAAGGAATATTTTTACCGTAGTTAGGAAACACTCTATATAAAAAATGCTTAAAAATAAGAAAAAAATAAAGACAGTTCTTAATCTGGAAAAAACCAACATAATTATTAAAAAAAAGAACTCAAACATGTTCTACTGTAAATACATTACTATTTTGTTCGGGTAATCGATTTGCTAGACGGCGATAAGAAAATTATAAAATTTTTAATTTGAGATTGTTA
This sequence comes from Listronotus bonariensis, assembly GCA_014170235.1. Classification (NCBI taxonomy): domain Eukaryota; kingdom Metazoa; phylum Arthropoda; class Insecta; order Coleoptera; family Curculionidae; genus Listronotus; species Listronotus bonariensis. The sequence goes on along the minus strand of JACEGR010003494.1, from coordinate 55,753 downwards.
AGCTGCTAGACATAGATAAATGAGTTGCTAGAAAAAGGCTGTTGAGTTCTCAGACGCCTCGTGAAATAAAATATCTTGTAAAACGAATGCTTAATATATTTTTTTCTGTTTTGCTTTATTTTGCATTAATATCCACTTATTTTAATAAATAACTTACAGATTTTAATTATATCTTATTATTATTATAGTCTTAGGTTCAATTAAGGAATTAAAAAATAGGACTTGCTTACCCAGAACTAACCATTCGTAATTGTGTAGGCGTTAGTCTTGGGTTTAATTAGGGAAGTAAAAAAGGATTTGGTTACCAGAACTAACCATTTGTAATTCCCTAAAACTGTTTCAATTACCCTGTCGTGCGCCGTACCTATACCTACTTTACGGCTCGGTGTCTAATTTCTTCTAACATAATTTGATTCTTCGATTACCTCAGGTACAAACACAACAATTTTTAACTTACTGTAATAAGGTCACGTACTGGCGCATTTTCCACCGTATTTGAAAAATATAGATAATTTTGCAAAAGCTAAAATTTGTCTATAAAATTTGATTATGTTCATGGTAAAAATGCAAAAGAGGATTAGCTTTTGAAACTTGTTTTTTTATGGGGAGGGGTTTAACAAAAAAACACCTTTTCTCAGTTTTTATATATTTGAAAATATTATCAACGACAGTGAAGTCACGTGTGGTCACGTCTAGGAACTCAACCATGTCCCCGTCTAACAACTCAAGTAGACCCTTTTGTTCTCAGGGCCGTATTAACTGTATAAGGCGCCCTAGGCTAGCACGAAAAAAAATTTTGAGAAGCAAAAAAAAGAAAGGTCATTCCCGCCTTTTCGCGCACATTTGATTTATTTCAAAGCACCTTATTCACAGAGAAATTGGTTCTAATCCCCACCCGATCTACTTTTTTAAAAACTCCCTGTCGAGCGCCTATTACTCCCCTGTCTGGCGCCTATTTTTCATAGCGCCCTATAGGCTGTAGCCTAGTCAGCCTAATGGATAATACGGCACTGTTTGTTCTATGCCTTTTTCAGCATTTTTCAAAACCTGGTTGTAAGCTTTTTTAACGGTCGTAACATTGATATATGTAATAATATTTCTAATAGATGTTATTTATTTGGGTACACGCCAATTCAGAATTAAAAACCAAAAAGTCCAAAAACATTTTTAAAATAAGTAACTAAAAAATTAAAAGGCGATGTTTCGGTGACAAGTCTGCCACCGTTCAAGATGTCAAACGACTTTCAGAGTCTCTCTAAACATAATGCTAAAATTTTATAATTTTAAAACCTAAATAATAGCTATTTGTTTAACTTTTTATTTTTATTTAATTTTATCTTGACAACGGTGACAGAGTTGTTATCGAAACGTCGACTTTTAGTTTTATAGTTACTTATTTTTAAAAAAATTTAATGTAAAATTATACCCCTTATGATCAGCATATCTTCTTTTGTATAATTTGTCTTTATCGTTCCCCCAGAAATAAATTTAAACGACTAACCATATAATATTATAACTCAACAAATTTTCAGTCATCCAAAATAATGCGAAAGCACGGATCAATTTGTGGCCAAGGTGTGACTAAAAATAATATTTTTAGCATTTTTAGTTAATATTGGGGTAATGTAAATACATTATTAATATGTAAAATAAAAGATAAAAAATTTAAAACTATATAAATATTTTTTTACAATTGAAGGGGTAAAAAGTAAAAGGATCTTAGTGGCAAATTGCCCATAATGAATTGAGAGTTTGGATACTTAAATTTTAAAATGTGTTACTTTATGATTTAATATAGAGAACGTTTTAAAAACAATAATACAAATTTTGTAACTGAAACCTGACTTTAAAGTCAAATATTTTAAGGAATACAAATTTGTCACTACCTTTTGCTCCTTACCCCTTCAATTTATTTTTTATTTTTGGCTTCCTAACTTAAAAAATCTGCCCGTGTCTTTAACCTTGTCTGGGGTCGACATACGAGCTGACTTCTTCTAAAATTCAGCAGGAGATCCTAAACGAAAAGAGGTGTTGCCGAATTCAGACCATGCGTGTCTATGTGCGTGAGTAATTACCAAAATATTGATTATAATTATTTATAATATTCCAATAAATAACAAATTGAGGGCCACACCACAGTACGTCGTAAGTCGCATATTATAAATTATAGGGACAACAAACTGTTTAATACTATTAATTTTGCAAAAAGAGGCTTTATTCTTTTTTTAATAATGCTATGTTATTTAAAGACCAATAATTTCTAAATTATATTTAACAAGTAAATTTAAGTTATAGGGTATCAAAAAACGAATAAAATTAATTATTTAAATGTTACTTACGAGGTATTGCAGTGGGACCCTTGAAATATAATGAAGAAAAACACTTTTTTACCCATTCAAAATTCATTTATTTTTTAAACTAAATATATAATTAAATCATTTATTGTTTAATGTTAAAACATCTAAATATATAAATACAAATAAAAAATAATTTTTATAAATTTTCTTATTACTTTCACCTAACTGGTTTAATATAAAACTTTACGCTTACAGTTAACTTAGCAATTAAAATAAGTAAGAGATAAGGATAACACTTTTCTTTTTTTTTTTGAACGGTTTTACTTGACCTGTTTATTTTTTTGGAATTATGGCGGATAACATTTGTTTTCACAACTACCTCAATATGGGTATTAAATGAAAGGGCTTAATTGGTAGAAAAGAACCCACTTTAAAAAAATTAAAATCCAAAATGACCGCCAACACAAAATGACAGATTACATTTTTTTCACAACTTCCCCAATATGGGTATCAAATGAAAGGGCTTGGTTGGTAGAATAGAGCTCACTATAAAAAAAGAAATTCCAAGATGGCCGCTGCTATAAAATGTAGAATTACATATTTTCCACAACCTCTTCAATATAAAATCGTTGGTTAGTTCTGGTTAGGTGTAGTAAGGCATTATGAAAGGGCTTGGTTGATAGAATAGAGCTCACTATAAAAAAAAACTAAAATTCAAGATGGCCGCTGCTACAAAATGGCGAATTACATATTTTCCACAACGACTTCAATATAAAATCGTTGGTTAGTTCTGGCTAGTTATAGTAAGGCAATAAATGAACTCAATAGAATGAGAAGTATCAACTAACAACAAAACTAAAAACTTGCATATAAATTATGTAAAAAAAAACTTTTTATGTTAAACGGTTTTATTGTACTAAAAGCTTAAAAATAATTCGATAACTCCTAGCTACCAGATCGCACCAATCTTCTCATTAATCTGGGGTATTGATCGGACAAATAATAAAATCGTTGGGCAATTGACATTCCTATCATAATATTTACTCTGGATACGCTACGCCCAGCCAAAGATGCTTTGTTACTAGTAGTCGAAGAATAAATTAGGGAAAAAATTGTAGACATAAAATGCAATGCCCTTTAATTCTAACAACCCCAAGATTATTTTAAATCCAAATCGTTAAAGTTTAAATTTATAATATTTAGTTAAGCCAATTGTCAAGAAAGTGTCCACAACTCCGATTTTGACGAATTTTGGTATACGGGGTTTTTTTGGGGCGCTGATTACGAACATGAAAGCACTTTTAGTCGTAAACGTTTTGTTTTCGAGATATCCATCATCGAAGTAAAATTTACACTAACCTTATTTTCACTATATTTTGATTTCTTTTTGCACAAAATTCTTAATTGTTGATAATTTGTAAACACCTTTTAAAAATCCGTTTTTATATATTTTACCCTAAACGCTGCAACTATACATACACATATGAGTATGCATGGTTGCATACGTAACGACTTTGTTTAAAGTAAAATTTTTAAATTAATATAAGAAAGGTAAAAAATCAATTAAATAAATGTTTTAAAAAAGTGTTTTGATGTTAAATGAAATATTGTGTGCCAATTTTTATATATATGTATATATACAGTGAAAGTAAGGTTGGTGTAAATTACAACTTTGATGGATATCTCGAACACCAAACGTTTTCGAATAAACATTTTGCGGACACTTTCTAGACAATTACCTTAGTTAATACCTAATTATTTGACAATATTAACCAATAAAAAATGCGGCACAGAAAAGGTATGTACAGGGATTCCACTTAAGAGGAAAAATGGCATATTTTTTACTTTCCCCATATTTTTGTAATAAATTCAAGATAGCCAATTAATGTATTTTAGCTCGGGGAATCTGAAAATCGTATTAAAAAACAATTGCATGAAAAACAAAAGAATTACGCCTTCACATTTTTTAAATGGAACACTTTATTTATAATTATATTTTTGAATTATTTGCCCAATTCTGAGTTTGTTTTATTAAAGGTACTATATATCGATATTGGGATATCGACGCTAAAAGAGTAATATTTTTGGCTAATATTATTTAATTAAATATATTAATACACAATAAAGGTAAAGGATTACCTATTACTTCAAAGTCATTAAAATGTTTACCTCTTGGTGGATTTTAATACTAGTTTTTTAAAATGAATTATTCGTTAGATAAAAAACTGCAGATGGTAACGCTATATTACAAGTGTGAAGAAAATTCCAGTGAAGCAAAAAAGATACACTGATAATTTTCAAATAAATTTAAAAAATGACTTTGAAGTTTTAGGTAATCACCTGCATTACCTGTATTTCACATTTAGATATTTAATTAAATAAGCCAAAAATTTGACCTTATAAGCGTCAATAACTTAAAAACAGTAAAAGATAAACATGTAGTACCTTTAATAAAAACACTTAGAATTGACCATAGAATTCAAAAATATAAAAATAAGTATGGTGTTCCATTAAAAAATACAGCATTTAGAGCTTAAGTCTTTTGTTTTTCATGCAATTGTGTTTTAATACGATTTTTAAATTCTCCGAGCTAAAAATACATCGATTGACTATCTTAAATTTCTTTAAAAATATGAGGAAAGTAAAAAAATATGCCATTTTTTCCTCTTAAATGGAATACTCTGTACCATTCCATTACTGCACTTCTAATAGTCTTAAGTTGTCTTTAAGGAAGTAGCACGAATATGTTATCCTATTTAAATTAAGCTTCTTTTAGCATGTTTGTTTTGTAATCTTCATGATTATTTTGCGACATGAATACTTCAGCTTTGAAACCGATAAGTTTATCCCAAATGATCTGATGGTGGTTACTGCTAATTGTATCCGGCAGTTATTCCAATTAGTGCTGTGGACTTTTAAATCTTTTATCTAAAGAAATGTAAAAGTACAGTTACTTGTAATTGTTTAATACAGGGTGTTCCGAAATTCATGCATCAAATTTAAATGGCATATTTTACGTCGAAAAGAGGCTCTAGTTTCCTATATAAACATGTGTATAATTTTTAAACGGCTTTAGACAGATGTTTTATTGATATTTGGTACAGCAGTGATGCACCATTTTTTTTTAATAGTTCATACAAATATGGTTCGGACGTCACCGCTAATTTTTAATTAATATTTTACAGAAAAAGATATGTCTTTTGCTGCTGTTAAGCAATGAACCAAGTATCAATTAGCAATCTAGAGTGGTTTAAAAATTATAAAAAAATGATTTTTACAAATTTTATCACCCTGTATATCTAAAAGGTAGCGTTTCTTAACATATGTTTATATAGGAAACTAAGGCTTATTTTTAATGTAGCATATAACATTAATGCATAAATTTCGTAACACCCTGTATTTAACTTTATTTTTGTACTTCGTTCTACTTTCAATATTTTTCTGTTTTTATTTGTAGACAGTTATCTTTAAAACATTCCATTTAACGTCCACCTACATACTAAATTTTATTTTGACATTTTAAACAATATATATATGTCGCAGGCAAATGGTTATTTTAAGCAAATGGCTTCTGCCTAGGCAAATACCTTCTGCCTGGGAAAATGGTGTATTTTCATTTTCAAATGCTATTTGCCTAGCCAAATAGCATTTGATTTTATTTGCCTAAGCAATTTTTAGGCAAATAGATATAAAAATATTCGCATAACCAGACGGTCATACAAAACTGCCAGATTGGGGAGTGGTCATGGTTAGTTCTGGTTAGTCGCAAAAAAACCCAAAAAATGCTTTTTGCAACTGCGTATCCAAATGTGGGATATAGACATTTGCCCAGGCAGAAGGAATTTGCCTAGGCAGAAGCCATTTGCCTAAAATAATGAATGAAATTTTTAAAAAAATATATAAAACCATACAATTTTTTTTTTAATTAAAAGAATTCCTAGACAGTATATTCCTGAAAATTAAACTTTCGGATCATAGATGACCCATCTTTTGTGAAATTTAAAAAAATTTAGATAAAACGATACAAAAACTTTTATATTCAAAATGTAATTTTAAGGATATGGATGAAACAGATTCGTAAATATAATTTATTTTAATAATTTAATTTGGTTTTCTTTTTGTTTCAGATCGCCGCTTATTTTAGCCGTTATATTTATCACATTTTTTCACAGCGTTTTAAGTAGGCATGTAAGTATCTTTTTTCGTTTAATTTTAATTTACTGTAAGATACCTTTTTGTTATTTTATTTTTATATTTTAAGTTTTAATAGAGTCCACTATTTTACAAGAACACATTCAGTTCTTAATTTATTGTACAGTTTAAGCGTAATTTTTTTATTACTTTGGCATTAAAAATAAGGGGTGATTCATTTAGAGGTACTTAAAAAAAAAATAAAAAATAACTTTATTAAGTAATGTTTATTATCATACGAGCGTCAAATCAATTAGTCAGAATCATCACGTACACTCGCAGCTACTGCCGCTATATTTTCTGCACTACGTACTGGATGTGGCTTATTTGGTCAAGAATTATCCAATAATAAAAATTGGAGTTTAAATTATTGTGATGGTACAGCGAATAGTCGGCTCAGTACGCCGACTTTGCGTGGATCATAAGTTTCCATAAATTTCCAAATAGTACTGAACACAAATACCATGACAGTTTGAAATTTGGACCTTCTCATCTATTCAAAAATACCTAGTAGAAAAAGTACCTCTAAATGAATCACCCCTTAAATGCACAAACGATGGAACGGTTGTAGTGTAGTCGAAAAGTTTTGGAATAGCACCTAGAAAAAAAAAAATATAGTTAGGATTTTTTCTGCAAAAGCAGAAGCATGCATATTATAGAAGTTTCAAAAGAGCAGAAAATTTTAAAAGTTTTTATTTTCCGGAGTTGTAGCTCCAATATTTATTATTTTTATTTAACACTATATTTCAAAATATTAAAGTGCCACTTTCTAACCAAAAAGATGTGTTTAATTAATAATAAGTAAAGAAAAAATAGTTAATAATTATTAAAATAAAATTATTTTATTTATTTTACTGATTCTCAATGTTCGTGTACCTATCTAGCCCATTAAAAAATAAACTGGAAGGGCTGTTTCTTGGAAATTTTAAAAATGTATGATTCTTCAATTCATTGTTTGTTTTAATGTAGCTAAACATATTTTTATTTAATAATATTAATAAAAACCTGGAGGCTGATTTTTAGACCATAAAAGAAGCATTGTACAGACTTTTCTTTTAAAAATTAGGTTTTATAATTTTTAATTAGCAATTATGTAACAAATATAATAAACACTTGTTTAAATAGGATTTATATCCAGTATAACAGCTTTTACTAAAATAAGTGTTTTCAAAATTTTTGTTTTTTTGAAAATTTTAACACCGTGTATTTTAAAAATTAGGACGTTTAGGACATATGTTCATTATAAACTTTTATTCCTTAAATAAGCTAAGAAATCATACCCTGTATTTTTAGCCATCAATTAAATTACAACCTGTATATAATACCTATCTATTACCTGTTTTTTTAACATCTTTATAATTTGAAATTAAGTTTGTTTTCCTTTAACCTAAAATCATAGAATCGTTAATTAAAAAAACATTATTTTCTTATCTGTTGTAACCACATACCTCTAAAAAGAACTTCAGTTCTGTGGTTGTAACGTATATATAGGGTGTCCCACCGGGAACTGCCGCAATCAATTTCTCAAAAAGTACGCTTTAAATTATTTTGAAAATTTGGTAACATTATAAAGTCAGTGGGGGACATACAACTAAAATATTTTAACAGCTTTACCACTTAATGTCAACTTCCCTCTTTTCAATGGAACACCCTATAAATTATTTATTTTTAGATTCTGCGTTAAATTCTAAACATAATTTATGTATAATGTTCTATACTTAAGTCCAATCGTATTTGACTTTTTTAAATTTTATGTCAAAATGACGTTTGCAACCCATTACATAACCATCAATTTTTCTAAACAAAAGCCTTTAATATGAGTTGGGGTTGGGTTTCTTGTAAGAAAGAACTACTTTAGTAGACTGTATTGATATTTTTATAATTAATAAATACAGAGTGGTCAAAATAATCGTTAAAATTATAAACGACAAAAACCTTAAGAGTCAATTTTTTAAATGGAAACCTCTATCTTTTATTACCTTATCCTATTAAGCATTAAAAATAAGAATTAGTTTGTAAAAGAATATCTGTTTCTAAAATGTACAGTTTTTCCCGCATTTAATTGTCAAGACCAACTAGAAGCTAAACTAAGCAGTGCAAGAATTGTTAGAATAGATAAATAATAAATTCTAATATTTTAAAACTTTAAATTTTTTGGAATAGACATCCTTATTTTTGATGCTTAATAGGATAAGGTAATAAAAGATAGGGGTTTCCATTTAAAAAAAATGACTTTTAGGGTTTTTGTCGTAATAATTTTTAACGATTATGTTTGACCACTCTGTATTTACTAATTATGAAAATATTAATGCAATCTGCTAAAGTAGTTCCTTCTCTACGAGAAACCCAACGCCAATTAATATTAAAGGCTTTTTTAAAAGAAATTGATGGTTATGTAATGGCCTGCAAACGGCCTTTTTGACAAAAAATTTAAAATTAGTCCATAACGGTTGGACTTAGGTATAGAATATTATACATAAATTGTGTTTAAAATTTTACGCAGAATCTAAAAAATAAATAATATATAGTGTGTTCTATCTAAAATAAGGAAGTTGACATTAACTTCCGGTATAACCTGAAATGGTAGAGCTGTCAAAATATTTTAGTTGTATGTCCCCCACTGACTTTATAATGTTACTAAATTTTCAAAATTTTCCAAAGAGTACTTTTTGAGAAATCGATCGCAGCAGTTCCCGGCGGGATACCCTGTATTGTTTCTTAAAAATTAAATCAATTGCTTTTATTCAGTCGGTTCTTTTTACTTCATATTATGTATTACGGGTAATTGTTTTCTACCATATTAGGAAAATCTCTTGCACGCTTGAACGCATGCATATTTAAACTTACTATTAATTTAATTTAGCCATAGCAATTTAACTTTATTAATTTATCATCTCGGTCTTCATAAACTCTTTTCTTTAATAATTTACACACGTGTATATATGTGCATCTAAAACAGATTATGTGCTGTGTGGGGTCCTTTGATCGTTTAGACAACCAAAGTACTTTTTACCGTAAAAAGTCAATTAAGATAATTGTACAGTACTTTTACGTGTTGAGCCATAAATCCAAAATGATTCATAGTCCTTTATGTGTGTTATTTCTGTCTTGCTCGGTGGGCAATTTACATTTTACTTTGGTAAATAATTGTTTTCATTATTTTGTTGTGCCAGTGTATTTCGATATTTCAGCAGAAAAAATATTTTATGTTTGCTGTCAAATTTTATTAAGGCACTGGCTAAACGACCGCCGGCGGTTTGTTCATCTATAAGAAAAACCGCCGTCTGTGAAGAATACACCTGATCGTGAAATAAACCTTTACAAATAAAATAATACTCTTTTACCTAAACTACACTCAAAGTTTGGATAAACATAAACAAAGATAAGTAGGAAAATCTGTTTTTTTTTTTTAATCAAGGAGATATACAGTGTGGGCCAAAATAAACTTGCACACTCTTTAACTAATAATAACTTTTTATCTGTTGCGCCCATCTTTTTTATTTTTAAGGGGCTAATAGGTAGGTATGTTTTCTCTATGTTTGCCAATTTTGGTCAAATAGATTTAAACAGGACTAGACTTACGGGACTTTTTCCAAAATGATGCATTAAGCTTCGTTGCAAAAAAATAATTTTATCTACAATTAGGCATGGCTAGACGAGTATTTTTAATTAATTTACTGTTAATTTGGTCAGCATCCAACTTAGTTATCATGGTAACCTCACATTTTTGATTTTCAAAGGACACAGAAATCTAGAGAAATGCATGCTTTATGGAGAGTGTTATTTATAAGATTAAATAATAATTCCTAAATCCTTAAATTGGTGACAGATTCGCTTTTACTGAATCATTTCCCGTAGTTTGTTTACAAAAGAAACGTATTATCTAATTGTAGCTAAAGCAGATTTCTTTTGCAACGAGGTTATATACAGTATTTTAAAAAAGTCCCGTAAGTCCAGTCCTGTCTAAATCTATTTGAGCAAAATTGGCAAACCTAAAGAAAACATCTATCTATTAGCCCTTAAAAAATAAATAGGTAAGCGCAACAGATGAAACGTTATTATTAGTTAAAAATTGTGCTAGCTTAATTTGGCCCAACCTGTACAGGGTGAGTCAACGATAGAGTAAAGTTTATTATTTCATTGGTTTCAAAAGTTATGAGAAAATAGTAAATACAAAAGATGTAAAGATTCTTAGGATGCACAATTTAAAATTATTTTAAAGTATACAGGGTGGCTCAAAAAGCGTGACCATACATTTTTTAAAATGAAACACCCTATTTTTAAATTTTGTTTTGAATTCCTTTTAAAATTCTTCAACTTTTTTATTAATAATAATGCATACCTAAACCTAATAGTTTTTCCAATATTTCAATTTTTCTAAAAAGAAAATAATTTTCACACTTGCAAAAAAAATACGATAGCGCCATTATTTTTGAAGGTAGATCACTTATATTTGATATTAGCATTATTCGAAGATGACGTAAAAGATATATGCAACGGAATTTTAATTAGATGCTACAGGGTGTTCAAAATAAACGATTATATTTGGATCATTTTAAATTGAAAAACCTCGATTTTTTTAAATGGCGCACCAAATATATTATTATTTTTTCTGAAAGATCTTACAAAACCCCCAAGTATGTCATATACCTATTTTTAATACTTTGCGATTTATTTTAACTTTTCCAATATTTACCCTTCTTTCTGTCTAAGACTATTGCTATAACATTAGTTGGCCATTTTTAAATTTTAAATTCACAGAAGAAGTAAATAATAATAAATACCTATTATCACAAATTAACTTATTTTTAATTATTATTATGGCGCAATAAATGTTCAAAAATATGCCCTTCTACTTGGATACACATGTTTAGTCTTTTTCGTATATTTTCTTGGACGTTCCTTACCATAAAAGGTGTTATTCTCCTGCACGCGTCCCGAATCCTATTTTCCATATCTTCTGGTGTTGTAGGGGATTCACATAAACACGATCTTTAACATATCCCCACAAAAAGAAATCTAGTGGTGTTAAGTCACATTTATATCCATTTCTGTGGGTAATGATTATTTAAAAATTCTCGAACTTCTCGATGGTAATGCGGAGGAGCTCCATCTTGCTGAAACCACATTTGTTGGATCTCAATGTTATCTATCAAATTCTTGAAAAAGTTGAGGTAAATCATTCTGCAAAAAGTTTAAATATCTAGGCCCGTTAACTGTTTCGCGAAAAATATGGTCCAATAACATTAAAGTTTTTTATTCCACACCACACATTAAGTGACCAATGGTTTTGGTTTTGCACTTCCTGTACCCAGACTGGATTAACTGTTGAATAATAGTGCATGTTATGACGATTAACTGCACCATTACTGCGAAAAGTAGCTTCATCGGAAAACATTATTTTAGACAAAAAATTTGATCGGCCTCTATTGCTTCATTGCTTTTATGCTTCATTTATAACGGTGCAGATGTTTACCCTTTGTTCAAAATCGCGGTCTAGAAGTTCTTGTGTAGTTCCATGTGGAAGGGATGATATTTGTGTTTTCTAGTGGTGCGGTTAACGGTAGATTGGGATGTATCACATAAGCTAGCTACTTGACGGCTACTGACCTGGGGATTATCTTAAACTTGAAGTAAAATTTCCTCTTTGGTAGCATTCCGGTTTACCACTTTCCGTTTTTCATATTCAATACTATCACTAGCATTAAACCGTTCCATTAAACACTGAAGAGATTGCCTAGTCGGTACACGTCTATTAGGGTATCTCTCGCCTTGTAAAGTCTTACTGCCAACAAAGAATTTCTTTGCGCCTCACCCAGTATAAATCATATCAATTAAATCAGCTTTAGGAAAATCCATACTTATTTTTTTTAATTTACTGACACCACAATAAATTTCTATCATTAGCCCTTAAAAAAATAAATAGGTAAGCGCAACAGATGAAACGTTATTATTAGTTAAAAATTGTGCTAGCTTAATTTGGCCCAACCTGTACAGGGTGAGTCAACGATAGAGTAAAGTTTATTATTTCATTGGTTTCAAAAGTTATGAGAAAATGAATTTATTTACTCAGATGTCAGGTTAAAATTTGACAATGTCATTTTGTCATGGCCAACTATTGTTATAGCAATAGTCTTAGACAGAAAGAAGGGTAAATATTGGAAAAGTTAAAATAAATCGCAAAGTATTAAAAATAGGTATATGACATACTTAATAAAAGTTGTGGGTTTTTGTAAGATCTTTCAGAAAAATAATAATATATATGGTGCGCCATTTAAAAAATCGAGAATTTTCAATTTAAAATGATCCAAATATATTCGTTTATTTTGAACACCCTGTAGCATCTAATTAAAATTCCGTTGCATATATCTTTTACGTCATCTTCGAATAACGCTAATATCAAATATGAGTGATCTACCTTCAAAAATAATGGCGCTATCGTAATTTTTTTGCAAGTGTGAAAATTATTTTCTTTTTAGAAAATTGAAATATTGGAAAACCAATGAAATAATAAACTTTACTCTATCGTTGACTCACCCTGTACATACATAAAACAATAGACTTAGCTTGACAAAAATGCTTTTTATATTTTTAGGGACATAAAAAGTGCTTTTGAATTTTTCCAAATTAATCTGCCCCACTTTCCTCTATCATTGTGAATCCAAACTCAGTGGTGCGGTGAAGTGTGGCCAGACTTTTAATCAGAGCAATATTAATTTTTTTAGTCAGATAGGTACGCCTTTGATTAGTAAATAAGAAAGTTATTGTCTAGGGTTATGGTCTGTTGATTTTTGCTACTGAGTCTAATCCCAATGATTTATTACATTTATTTTTTAGTCCGACACATATCTACCGCTTTAAATCGTATAATTGAAAATTTATATGCAGTTAAGAGATAAGAAACAGCAGCTGGTATGCAGATTATACAGGGCGTTACTATAGCCTGTCAGGAAATTAAATACGTAATATATCTAACTTTTTTAACCGGCCAAGAATGATTTTTCTGAATTGATGAGTACCTTTGCTTACTTTTGTACCTATCTAGTTTGTATATACAGGGTGTTTTTAAACAAACGCAAAAATGTTGGGAGGTGATTTTTCACTAAAAACATTAGAAAAAACTCCATGTGAATATATGTCCTAAACGTCTTAGTTTACTACAAGGTGTTAAGTTTTTTTAAAAATAATGTTTTTGTTTTAATTACTTTTATACCCATTCTAATATTTTTAATATATTTGGGAGACGAACTCTTTGCACCAGAAGACATCTTTTGACCAGAGGCGCACTTACAGCCTTGCCGCCCGTAGGCTATTTTATTTTCGCCGCCCATTTCCTCATCTTTTTCAGGTTGAAAAAGTTTAAAAGAGCAAAAAAAGGTCCTCACTTTCATTTTTGAAGAGAAAAAAAGGTCCTCACTTCCATTTATTTGCCGCCCCCAAAATCCGCCGCCCTAGGCTCAGCCTACTCAGCCTATTGACAAAGGCGCCACTGCTTTTGACATGTTGGAAAAAGTAATTTTTACCAGTGTCGTCCATTAGGGGTTTAAGGTAAATATTTTTTAAGAAAAATAGTATGCCACTGCATTTTTTCTAAATTAAAAATCTTTTTAAAACCCCATTTAGTTTACAACAAATTTGATCTCTTGACTTTTTTGTTTGATGTAGGTTTTCGCGTAACATCAATAGAAACCATTTTTTGGATGGTCAGTTTGCATTCCTAATATGATATTCTACATTAAAAACTAACCTTCGTTATTTATTTTTAATAAGATAGGAATTTGACCATGCCGAAAAATGGTTTCTATTTACTTACGCGAGAATCGTTTATCAAATAAAAAGTCAAGAGACCAAATTTGTTCTAAACTAAACGGGGATTTAAAAAATGATTTTTATTTTGAAAAATGCAGCCTATATCGAACCGAAGGGCGCCAAACCCTGGGGGTGGTTGCCACGCCCTCTAGGAGATTAAATTTTTTAAATAAGTTTTAACCACACAAATCGATTAAAAAAGTTATTCTAAGCAAGACACAACAACTTACATTTTTTTGTAAAACTAATATTTTTAAGTTATTCGCGATTGAAAGTAAGAAACGAAAAATCGACATTTTCAATGGATTTTCGTGATTAACTTGAAAATTGCCGTTTTAAATAAATAAAAAAACTGTGAAGAGGGTGTAGGGTAAAAAAAAACAAACAAAATTGTTTTATTATAATAGACATGCCTAAAGTGTATTTTTACTCATGGGATTGCTGCACTCGCATAACGGCTCGTGCTGTCAAACTTTCCAATCGTAAAAAGTATCACTTTATGCACTTGCTACATAAATTGAGTTCTACGTTTACGACCTTCAAAAAAAAGTTTGGTTTTTTAACGTTATCATAAAGATAAAGTAGGTACTTTATTTTAGTTCACTTCATAATAGAGACATTTTGCACCTCTTATTTTGCAATTCCGTTGTGGTTAACGTTATTCTGAGTCTGCGCAGTAACGCAAACATGATCCGTTATCGTTATTAACCATACCGGACTCCTTTAATTACGGATGAATACCGAAGAGCTTATCGTTATCGTTATTTGTTAAACTGCGTGGTTGCCGGATTGTAGAATTTTTAATATCAATTATTTAAGAAGGTTTGGTATTATAAATCCGTATTAATTAAAATATCATTGATACATAGGCTCTAATTAGCGAAAAATCCATAGCAGTAAGAAAAATAAAATAGTGTAAAGAAATTAAAACGGACTTGCATTTTTAAGGATGTTTTAATTCAGTAATTAATTTACATGTTACAATCTGGCACACTTGCTCTTTTATTCTACTACCAAACCTAACCTTACTTTTTGTGTTTTGCTTATACTGTATTGTTTACATCTACTTTAAAAAACAAAATCAAGAGAACTATTTGCATATATTTAAATATCAATATAAAACTTATGGAGAATAGAAGTAAGTACTGATTTTTCGTAAACTTTAAAATCGGTCAACCACAGCTAAAAATAAGGTTATGTGTCGAAAGCGCAGACGCAAGATAAATTTCTTAAAAGAGGCTGCAAAATCTCTGTCTAAAACTGCTGCCGTAATCGTTATGTTTAATAACGATAACCATAAGGAGGCCAAAATACGTCTGTTATTTTAAGAGGTGCAAAATGTCTCAATTGTGTTAAAAAAGTAACTTTATTTTAACAGTTAAAATGTTTTTTTTTTTCATATTTCAAATTAATTATTGTTTTGTCTCAAAGACTACTAGAATTTGTGCCTTAATAATTTATTTAAGACTTATTTTTGCATAAATGCATGCAATGTAACATGACTTCAACTAAACTAAAGATCAAGTTAAATTCTGTCATTACATTTTTTATCTCATGTGTAACTAAATTTAAACTTTTACAGTTTGCTAATAAATTTAATAAACATTATTGAAAATTATTAATATTAAATTTGGATGATTAAAAAGTTAAAATTATAAAATTTATACGGCCAAAAAAATAGTATGCAGCAGATGCATAAATTGTATTTTTTTACTCATGAGATTGCCGCCCTCACCTGACGGCTGGTGCTTTTAAATCTTCCATACGTAAAAAAATATGCAGTTGTTACATAAATTACAATTTTATAGTCATATGCGGATACTTTAAAAGCCGCTTTTACAATGTCATGTCAACTGTAGCCTTAGGGTTAAAGCACATATGGTTGAAGTCTTATTGTTAGCTAAAAGAATATGCCAACGTCGCGTAATGTCACTACTTGACATCGGTAATGCATGAATTTTTATAAAATATGGTTTGTTTTTAGGGTAGTAGAATAGTAAACCAAGGATTGATACGACATTGTAAAAGCGGCTCTACGATCAAAATTTAAAAATATAGAGAATAATACAATGTGCTCTGTAAAAAGATCCATATTAAAATTATGTGTTTTTTTAAATGGAACATATATATTACAGGGTGATTCAAAAATCGATCACGAAACGTAAGGATGTAATTCTACTTGACAAGATAAGGGTGGAGCTACATATATTTTTTTCAAAATGTCATTCGTTTTCGAGTTAAAAAAAATATGCAGTTGTTACATAAATTACAATTTTATAGTCATATGCGGATACTTTAAAAGCCGCTTTTACAATGTCATGTCAACTGTAGCCTTAGGGTTAAAGCACATATGGTTGAAGTCTTATTGTTAGCTAAAAGAATATGCCAACGTCGCGTAATGTCACTACTTGACATCGGTAATGCATGAATTTTTATAAAATATGGTTTGTTTTTAGGGTAGTAGAATAGTAAACCAAGGATTGATACGACATTGTAAAAGCGGCTCTACGATCAAAATTTAAAAATATAGAGAATAATACAATGTGCTCTGTAAAAAGATCCATATTAAAATTATGTGTTTTTTTAAATGGAACATATATATTACAGGGTGATTCAAAAATCGATCACGAAACGTAAGGATGTAATTCTACTTGACAAGATAAGGGTGGAGCTACATATATTTTTTTTCAAAATGTCATTCGTTTTCGAGTCAAGCCGTCAAAGTTCAATTTTATCGCCATATATTTTTAACCAATCCAGTTGATATTTGGCACACAAATTGAGCTTTGCAGATTCTAAAATTTTAAGACAAAAGTACTTTTTAAATACCGCCAGAGGGCACTTTACCTAAAACCTAACATCATAACTTTTTATGTTGACAGATATCGCAAAGCTGGGGGCGCCATTTTATAGACAATCAAAAACTTAAAAAATAAGGTACGCTTGAATGAAAGTCGATAAACCTTACCGTTTAGACACCAATAGACATCAAAGTGTTTATCAATTTAAATCAAATTACCTACATACATACAGGGTTTCCAGTAATTCAACCGACAAACTTTACAGGGCGATTCTACAACAAAAAATATAAAAAAACTTCATATAAACATGTGTCCTAAAAGTCTTGGTTTTTGAACTATGGTGTGTTAAATATTAAAAACAAAGTTTTTTTTTGTACATTCGTGAACACTTATTTTGAAATGTAATACCTAAAGGAAGCTGTTAAAACAGCAAAAGTCACAGAAAAGCATATTTAGGAGTTATTTTTATTTCTTAACATTTTTTCTCAAAAATAACGGTACTTTTCTCCTGAAAAAAACTATTTTTAGGATACCTCGTATACCAGTAAAAAACCTGAGTATCTAATGATTGCATTTTAAATTTAAGAACATGCAGAAATTTTTATAAGGAATAATTTTTTCGTACCGAAAATTAATAATAAAAAGTTTCATAAATATATGTATGTAGACAACAAGCGGACACGCTGTATATACATATACATATGTTATTTTAAATGAAACCTACTGTATATTGTTAAATATTTTTAAAATTTAGTCTTTTAAAGAATGTTACGTAAGTTATATTTTTTGACCTTCGAAATATTGAGGTATAGTTTTGTTACCAACATTTTTCTGCAATGTTGGATTTTTATTCCTAAAATTTAAAAATTAAATAATAAACAGGGTTTTTAAAATAAACAAATAATTTGCACTTAACGAAAGCTAGTGTTATTTAATAATTTCCATTTTGGAAAACCAAGTCAAGCAACCGTCAAGGAAGCAACGCTTGATAATGCCAACTGAGATGTTGGCGAAACGTCGTAAAGAATGTCCAACAAACGAACGGATTGAAAACCGGAAAAATACCACTGTACATTCAACCATCCGTGAAAACCTACGTTACAATATATAATATAATATATATAATATGCATTGTTAGGTAAAGGATTCACGGACCTTTAAAACGAGTTGTTGATTGACGAATTCCTTTCCTTTTGAAAAAAAAAAGATTTATAAAAATCGTTTTGCTTAAGTTTATCCGACCCTTATAATTTGTGCCATTTCAAAGTAGGGAGAAGGGGAATCTTTTAAGAACCGCACTTTTTAATATTTTTTAATTCTAACGGATTTCGCAATTACGGCTACTGATATTAAAATAATTTAATAAGGAAATAGAATCCTATTCCCTATTTCTATAGCCATAAACGGTTAGAAAATAATCACCTATAGGCAAAATATAAATCAAAAGTTTAATCGGGTTTTGCTCTACTTGCTACTGAATACTAATTACCAGAGCCGTATATCGTATAGATTGCCGAGTTATTAGAAAAATGTTCACTATGTTATAAACTTTCTAGGAATACCTTACAACTTTTATTACAAGAAGTCAATCAAACAGTTAGAATTTAATTTCTTTGTTTAAATATTACTAAATTGAACGCATCTTATTTCGACGGCTTTCATAGCAGTCAAGGGGGCATTTAAAGGAGGTGCTGGGAGGCTTAGCCATCCCAAGAGAGAGATTAGCCCTCCCTTCTAAAATTAATAAGCATTTAGAATATATCATTGTTTTTGGGCGTATATACCGCTCCCCTAAAAACCGCCCGCTGGTTGCGCCACTGGTGGCAGTTGCACATTCACCTAGTGCACCATCCTATGGAAAAAATTATTGGCAAACATACATTTTATTTATAAAAAAAAATTGTAAACAAAATAATAACAAGCTTAACTGGCATAAACACATTGTATCTATAGCCACCGCGGCTTCAAAAAAGCTTGGATTTCTTTTCCGAGCCAAAAAGTATTTTTCTCCTTCCAATTTATACACTTTGTATGTGTCCCAAATTCGACCCTCTCTGGAATATTGTTCTCATGTCTGGGGAATGGCATCCCCTACAACCCTCAGCATTCTTGATGCCATTCAAAGAAGGGCTGTTCGTCTTATTAATGATCCTTTACTTACTCAAAGACTTCCTTCCCTTGCCCATCGTCGAGCTGTGGGAGATCTATACCTCTTCTATAGATACTTTTACGGATTCTGCTTCGACGAATTATCCAGTATAGTCCCTCCTCTTGCAGCTCCCAACAGAGAAACTTCGTGGTGCTCGTATGCATCCCTATACAGTTCAATTGGACAGGCCCCGAACTTCCCATTTCGTTCGTTCTTTTATCCCTAGAGTTTCTAGACTGTGGAACCTGCTGCCAGCGGAGGTCTTTCCTTCCCCCAAATCTTCAAGTTTTTAAGTCCCGTGTTAACAAACTTCCTCTTACCCTGCTTAAGACACCCACGGTACGTTAGTATTTAGGCTTTCAGCCTTCGTGGATTGTCCAAAGATAAAAAAAGCAGTATAGATATCTTAAAAAAAAAAGATCGTGTAAATTGTTTCGGTACAATAGGCTCTTGGTAAAAACTATTTTAGTCAATAGTAAATACGTCACCAACACGGGAAAATTAAAATGTTAACAAAGTTGCCTATAATTTGTTTGTAAATAATTTTGAAAGTTGATTAAAACTTATTCCACAATTTGCTAGTTCAATTCACTTCAGAGTTGGGTCGTATTCGAATACTCAGTATTCAGAATACATTTTGCCGGTATTCGAATAGAATTCGAATATATTTGTGTGTTCGGTAGAATACTTTTTTGGTTAGTATTCGGGATTAAGTATTCGACGAATACTTTTTTGAGTATTCGAATACCGAAATGTGTAAGCAGTATTCCAATAGCAAAATTGTTATGAGTAGAATACCAAAAGGGAACAAAAAGTAGGGAAAAATGAGGTGAGGACCTTTTTTTTGTTTTTTTGCTCTTCAAATTTTTGATTATCGCTTGGTTTTTTATTTTGTAGTATTCAAATCTTTTTTTTCAGTATTCGAATACCGATTCCAGGTGTTCGTGAATACCGAGTATTCGAATACTTTTTTCTTCCAAGTATTTAAATATTCGGTATCCGAATACTTTTTTTTCCGGTATTCATATTCGTATTCGAATACCGATTTTCAGTATTCGACCCAACTTTGATTAACTTCACAATGTTGCCAGTGCTTATGTAAAAAGCGTTACGTTAAATAAATATGCCAAAAAGGAAACAAGCAATAGAAAAGGGATGTCGTAGCTTGTATCTTTTTTAATGCAGGCACACTTCAACTACGTCATCGGACTATGCGGCGTTTTAAATAATTTCTCGGGTATTTTCACCAAAAATGCAAATTTTGACATTATTACAAACAATCTTGCAATTTCTTGGAAAATTTGAAGAAAAGGTATAAGATTCAAACTATCTACACCGAAAATTTGTTACCTTAGGTGTATACACTGATAAGGGTCTATTCCTTCATGAACTTGCTAAAAAATTGGTCTTGTCATTCATTTATTAATTAAATTTATTTATTATATTAATAGAAAAAACGCAACGGCACATGGGGGTTGTCAGATACGAAAATTTGCACAACAATCACAGGCGTCCAAATGAGTTTTGTCAAAATTTCCGTTCATACATGTGGGTGTTGACTTAATGACAACCATAAAAAATTAATATATTTGACAACACGAACTATACATCTTCAAATATCCTCATCAAACAGTTCTTTAATTTAAATTTGCATCAATCATGTCAAGCATCAAACAAAATCGCATACGATCAAATTTTTGTTTTTTAAAAACTTGTTTAACAAAATATTTGATTGTTCACCGGCTGCTAAATATACTAACCTTGTCCGACGTAACTTCAGTGGTAGGGCAGGAACTGGTATGTCACGTGGTATGGCAGTTACTTGCAAAAATTAAAAAGTTGGCAATTTTTTCTCTTTTGCTTTTAAATTTGTAACAAATATATAATTTTTTACATGAAAACAATCTTTACTAATATTAGAAAGAGGTAAAGTTTGTAACTTTGTTTGCAAGGGGTAATCTTCGGAAATTCTAAACCGATCATAAAACTTTCCACAAAATTAAAAGCTACACTATTTAGGAGTGCTATATGTTTTGTATTACATATTATGATTGAACAAAAAGATCAGGAAAAATAATGGCAAAGGTATATCAAGTCAGCGGAAAAATATAATTAACGCCTAACGAAGTGAGCTCGGTTCGGCTAGTAGGCAATAAAACAAAATAAAGTTTAAGGAAAACTATATCACTATATGGAGCCATGGTTTCACACTTGCCGGACCCGGATGGCCGGTGAGGCTCATAAGAGCTTGCTGACTATCCGGCTTGTTTACGTGTGAAAGGTCTCATAAGACTTATTTGCCAAGGAGTTAGAACTGTCAGAACTGTCTAGCGACTGAAAAAGTATCTTTTAATAAATACCCAACCCAATCTAACCCAAGTAACAAAAGTCTGCCGCTCACGGGCTCTTGCTCTATAGTCTTTGTATTTGGTTTACAATGTAAGTCTAGGAGATAATCTTATTTTCTGCATATCATAAAACTAGCAGAAGTTTCCTAAGATTACAAATTTTGTCTACCTTACTTTGACCACTCAGGACATTGATTTGTATTTTAAATAAAAAAAAACATAATTAAATTTTTCCCAAGAAACCATTTTTCTAATAATATGTTTTTTATTTCTTTTAGCGAATAAGACATTATAAAGATAGATTTAAAAGGCAGCAAGGAGCACATCTCTACCTTCCAGAAAGCTATGTCACAGAAGGTGGCGAAGAACCGGAACAAGGTCCCTGGTTAGAGTGGTCAGAACCTAGTCCTTGTTCAAGAACTTGCGGAGGAGGTGTGAGTACGCAGTATCGGCAATGCCAGCAAGGATACTCGTGTCAAGGGCCCGTAAGAAGACATTTTTCGTGCAATACACAGGTATGATTCATTTTATTTATGTAAATTATAAAATAACCTATCTTTGGTTTAAAGGTTAAATTTATTAGGTACATTTTAAAAAATGCTTAAACATATCTACAGACCATCCAGGGAGGGGTTTACAAGGGAATAAATCGAGCAAAAAGTTTATTTTTCAAAAACAGACTTAATAAAAATGTATTGTTAGGGATCCCTGGACCATATTTTCCAGTCATTACTAACAAGCTAATTTTTCGTGAGAAGCTTTATTTTGACGAGACGCCCAACTTTTTCCTTAACTTCAATTACAAAAAGATACGAATATACAAAACTTAAAAAGTTTTGCCTTTTATTGTTTAATCTGGAACAAGTATAAAAACAGTTTTTTTTAATTTAACGCTCTGTATCTCAGAAATGAAGCAAGTTGTTTATAAAAACTTTTTTACAAAAGTACATAAAAAATTACTCTCTTAAGTTTAGTACCGTAGTTAGAAAACGACCTGTATATATTTGCTAGTTTAATACCGAATATGGTAAAAATTTAAGTATTTAATTTTTTTTAATAAATGTTTTATAAGTTTATAGACGCGCCATAAAATTATTTGGTATTATATATATTATAATAATAAATGTGTACTTCACATTTTTTGTACCGCATAAAAAATTTTGTGATCAGTAACGTGCCCAAAATATTGTTAGGCGTGCCACTAATGGCACGCGTGCCAATGGCTCGCCATCGCCATCTCGGCTTCAAATGCAAATATGCATACATACTGTCGAAAAGTTGTCAAATTTCGTCCTTGTCACTGAAATTTTTAGGCCAGCTGCGCACCATATAGCAACTTTTTTCGGAAACTAAAAATTGCGATAATGAAACGTATTTGTTTTTATGTGATACCGCGCATTAGCAACTTTTTAATCACGGCAACTAAAAAATTACATCTTGATCTATTTTAAAGGAGATTTAAACACAATCTCATTTTTGTCTTTTTGTGTTTTTTAAAAAAGCAATTATTAGTAGACAAGTGCCCAGAACACAAATTTATTAGTAACTATTTGGTTGAGCAACTTTTATGTTGGTCAACAAAAAGTTACTATAATTAAGTAATTTCTTGAAAATAAACAGGTTTGCATACTTTTAAAAGTACTTTATAATTCTTAACAACTTGCCTTTATAATAATTTGCGATATTACCAAAAAACAGGAATTTTACCCTTAAGGAAAAAGTCACACTGTTTGTCAAGCGAAACCTCGTAGATGATCATAAAGAACATTTTATTAAAAAAATATATTTCTTTTGTAAAATTAATAATTATTCCTATATCCATACGGGCGTCGGCGTCGCGTCGCGTGAGACATGGGACCTACAACAAATTTATACCAGATGCTAAGAGGGACACTTTGATGAAGAATATTTTTATTTGGAATTTGCGAAATAAGGTTGATTTTTGTTTGGCCCCCGAGAAAAATCCAAGTTTCAGAAGCGAATCCTCATTTTGTATTTTTTTCGTAAATTTGATCAAATTTTATAAAATTATCTGTATTTTATTAAAAAATTATTGCCAGCTAAAATTTTCCAACCTAAATTTTTTTATGCAAGATTTTTAGATGCCACTAATTATCAGAAAGAGTCAGATATTTTTGCAAAATTTAAGATTTGTCAATAAAATTTGTATACATCCACGAAAAAAATGCAAATAGAGGATTTGCTTTTAAAACCTAGATTTTTATAGAGGGGGCTAACCATAAAAATTAACTTTTTTGCAAATTCCAAAATAAAAATTTTCTTTAGTAAAGTGTTCCTCTTAACATCTGGTATTATTTTGGTATGGGTCTCATGTCTCAGTTTTGAGATAAAATAAATTTGAAAATTCCAGCGACGCGCGACGCCTATGTCCATATAACGCACACTTACGTAGACAACCACTTAATGTCCTCTTTATATCTATATCTATATTATTTTTCTTTTTTAAATGTTTAAATCCTAATTAAACTAAAGATATTTATCAAAGTGACATTAAAGCATATAAACACTTTTAAATTAAAGTAATTTAGTATGCATTAGGGAAAATAATTAATGATTAGGTATTCATCCAACATTATTATACAAAAATCTACTAATCAATAAAGTTAGATCACAAGAATAAATATGTTAGATCGTTATCTCGGTGATTAGAAAAAATATATACCTATTAATTTTCTTTACCGTTATTATAAAAAAGCTTTAATGATAAGTTTGGTAAAACGTTTAGGAACCTAAAGGTTTGACAGCACCTTTCCCTCTCATTTTAAGCGAAGGAAATAAGTTCTTAATAATAATTAAATCGTTTATTTTAGGCACCAGACAAGTGACATTTTTGGCAAAAATAAGATTTACAGCGATTTATAATTGCATTTTGTAAACTCACGTTTTTGTCCAAAAATCAGTCATCTATTATGCGTCTGTGTGTGTTTAATTTTATAAAAAAATTGTGTTTAGTGCAGTAACCACTTAAGCGACGCGACGGTTTATAATGTGTTTCTGAAGTAAATTTTATGGTCGTTCTTTGGCAACCCTGTATTTTTACTTTACCAAACAAGTCTTGTTGTAACAAGCATGCCGAAATAATCCTCAAAGTCAGTAAAACAGACCGTTTAACTAACCAATGATACAAGGTGGTCAATTTTGAAAAATATATTTTAACCACAGTGTATCTTAAGAGTTTGAAGAAATGTATAACATCGGTGTATTTGAACTTTTTTTTCTAAAATCACCTAAGGATTTACACTCTTAGAGATAAGCATCTAATTCTAAAACACTTTGTATAGCTTAGACCTGGCCATACAGATTTTTTTAATCCTGATATCCCAAAAACAGCTACTAAAATTAACTTTTACCGAGAATACCTTTTTATGTAAATTATAATAGAGAATAAGAATTTGTATTTATAATAAACATACAGATTGGCACAAAAAGTTATTTTCTTTGTAATCTGTGCAAAATACCGCAGTTGGCGCCATTTAGAGTTTACAATAAAATTGATAACAAATTCTAATTTCTTACCCCCAAAACCTCCTTTCGTCAAATATTTTGACAGTACACTTATTACTGACACAAATATTTATAAAAAACTAAAACCAGAACAAATTTTTAACACCCTGTATCTCCGAAATCATCCACTTTTGGACTAAAGTAAGTTGGGCTAGATCGTCATATTTTGGCCTTAGGAATATGTGGTAGGATTTTTTTGGCACATTTTAAAGATAATTTATTTTATTGCAAAAGCAAGCCAAGTGCAAGAATTTTTTTAACAAAATATTAGTATTAAAGTGTTAATATACAAAGTGTATGTTTTTAAAAGTTATTAAGTACCATTCTAATTTTTCTTAGGCCAAAATCTTTATTAATTTTAAAAATAGAAAGTTTTAACCGAGAATTTAATAAAGTGCACTTGGTTTCTGAAAAACGATGCAATTAATAAAACAAGTGCATATAGTGACTTTTCCACGAATGAAAGTTTAATAATCTCATGAGACACCTTTTGCATGTGTTGGATTATACATTTTTTCTACGATTGTATAAATTTTGTATTTTTAATTTCGGTGTCTTCTCAATTCATTATTTGTAATAATTTTTAATAATTTCTATTAAATTTATTCACAAACTGTCAAATTTTAAGTTTAGTAGAAGATGAAATAGTAGAGAATTTTAACACTTTGGCCTTTGCATTTAGAATATCTCCTAGTTATATAAGCAAAATTGTACAAACAACACTTTCCGTTTTACGCCAGAAATTAATGCCAATCTTTTTACCACCAGTGACACAAGAAGATTTAAAAAGAAAGGCTGAGGTATTTGGACATAAATGGAATTTTCCGAACTGTTGCGGAGCCATAGACGGCAAACATATACGAATCTTTTCTCCCATGCGAACTGAATCGTTGTATTTTAACTACAAAAACTTTTTCTCCATTGTTTTACTCGCAGTTGTCGATGCCAACTACAAATTCATAATGATTGATGTTGGATCCTACGGCAAAGAAGGCGACAGTGGAATTTTTGATAAAAGCAATATTGGAAAATATTTTAGAAGTGGAAATATGTTTCCGCCGTCTTGTAGCCTACCAAACTCAGACATTATGGTTCCCTTTGTTTTAGTAGGTGATGAAGCATTCCGATTACATACACATATGATGAAACCCTTTTCTAGACCAGCTGCAAGTGCTAATAATCACAAAGCTGTTTTCAATTATCGACTTTCCAGGGCCAGAAGAGTTTCTGAAAATTCATTTGGTTTGCTGTCTCAAATTTTTCGCGTATTCTACACGCCGATTGCTTTGAAGCCAGAAACCACCGATAATTTAATTATTGTAGCATGCTGTCTACATAATTTTCTTAGAGAAGCATATTTAGAATCTCAAAATAAACCTTACTACGAATTTGATCCTACTGAGCTACCACCGTCAGACAATTTTATTCCGTTAGCTAGAATTGGAGGTTTTGCAAATATTAACGGATTTTCTGTAAGAGATTTATTTATGGATTACTTTAATGGGGACGCAAGATCTGTCATGTGGCAAAATCAATATATTACTAGAACTACGTAGAAATATATGTATGTGCCTACATCTTATAATAAACATTAAGAAAACGTTTTTAATTTTTTATTATTCATATCTTACCTGATCTTCCTATAGACTCTGCAACCTCTTTCCATGCATTATCTTTAACTAATTGGTTTTTGTACAATGGATTTGCCAAGTCAAACAAACAAGGGAATTTCGATACAAATTCTACTATTTTTCGTCTTCTGTACATGAAAATAGCACTTTTGCATTGTTAACAGACATGATACACGTTAATTTTCGCTTTTTACAAACACAAATCACAAAAAATGCGATACTACCCCATAGACAAGTTTATTATAAGGGGAACTACCCGATGCTGCGGCTGCCGCCAGACCGATCAAAGAGAGGTACTGACGCAACCACCGGTCTCGATCTCCGTCAGCCGCACAAAACGCACAGCGGCAAACGCGCCTAAGAAAACGATTTCATTTAATTTTCATTGTTGCATACACTTCCGTCAGACGCAGTTCGTCAGCCGCGTGCGTCCGCCGCATCATAGGAAACGTACCTTTAATCTTAAGTTAACTTCGCGTTTACTGTTACATTGCATGGCTTCATATTATAATAAATTCTAGTAAACCTTAAGACAAATTACTAATTCAACTTGTGAATAAACTGTTAAAAAATGTTACTTTTTTAAACGTTTTATGTAGTGTACTAAAATGAAGCAGTTTTCCTTCATGGTAACAATAAAGAGAAAACGCATATTTTTTGACGGTCAGGTCGTAGAAAAAAAAGTATTTAAATGAGGTGTTATGGCATGCTTATTGGACGTGGTTTTGAGGCAATAAACACATAAAGTGTTTAAAAAATAATATTACCTATTTTATATTTATTTTTAAAAACAAAACGCTATAATCTTTTATCAGATATTTGGGTAGATATGTACTTAAGATAACCCGAGATACAATCTTGCTTAAGAAAAAAGCTAATACGGTCATTAAAAATATATATATATATATATATATATATATATATATATATATATATATATATATATATATATATATATATATATTTTTAGCTGTTACTGATGATGCGTGAATATTCGTCGATTTCTTATTATTTTCTTGGTGCGTGTTAGACACTGTTATCTGGATTCAGTTTAAAGGGAATTAATATATTATACCAAAAATATATACAGGGTCATCCAAATTAAGTGTCCGTCATTGGTAACTTCGTTATTATTTGAAATACGAAATAGTTTAAATTAGCAAACTAGTAGCATTTGTCACGCTCTTTAAGACGAAGATTAGAAAAAACAATTGACAATCGGGTTTCTAAGTTATACAGCGAAATACCCTTTTTTTAAATGGAACACCCTGTATATTTTATCGCCATTAAAAAGATCTTTTAAAATCCTCAAAAAATGTCCACATATGATATATCCAATTTTTCATGGTTTCGAAAATATAGCCATCCTCGAAAATTTTATAGTACACTGGCAACACTGGCTTTTAAATAAAACACCCTGTATATTACATTACCAATAAGTGGATATTTAAAAGAGCTTTAAGAAAGTACTACATTTAATATATGTCTATCTCTTATAGTTTTGGAAATATGGCCATTCAAATCTAAAAATTACGTTAAATTTCCATTATATCACAGCTTTAAGCTATAAGCAATAATTTTAGTGTCAGAAATAAAACGGGGAAAATATCTACTATCTTTCAGATTTAAATGGCTATATTTTCAAAACTAAAAAGATAGGCACATTAAATGTGGTATTTTCTTAAAGCTCCTTAAAATATCTTTTTAATGATGATACCATATACAGGGTGTTTTATATAAAAATCCAGTTTACTATTAAACTCCTGAGGATGGCCATATTTCCGAAACTATTAAAAATTGGATATATTACATATGAACTTTTTTAAAAGATTTTGGAAGAACTTTCTGATGGTGATAAAATATACAGGGTGTTCCATTTAAAAGGGGTATTTTGCTGTATAACTCAGCAACCCGATTGTCAATTGTTTTTTCTAATCTTTAAGAG
Source organism: Listronotus bonariensis (assembly GCA_014170235.1). Taxonomy (NCBI): domain Eukaryota; kingdom Metazoa; phylum Arthropoda; class Insecta; order Coleoptera; family Curculionidae; genus Listronotus; species Listronotus bonariensis. Next base: position 27,057 of record JACEGR010003494.1, on the reverse strand, counting down.
TCTTAAAGAGCGTGAAAAAAGCTACTAGTTTGCTAATTTAAACTGTTTCATATTTTGAGTAATAACGAAGTTACAAAGGACAGACACTTAATTTGGATGACCCTGTATAGTTTTTATACTATATATTTTAGCATATGGCGCTGATTTCTTTTGTAGATTCTTGCAATTGTTTTTAATATTATGTCTAGTTAAATAATTCTAAATATTTTGTATTTTTTTTTTTTTTGATTGATTTTTTTCTTTCAAAAACTATTTGTATTATTTTCGTAAACTTGATTAAATTTTATCCAAAAGTCCAAAATTTTGCAAAATTATCTTAAAAAGAAAAAACTAGAGCCACTTAAAATGCCTTTACTTTATCAATTTTTATTATGTAAGAATTTCAGATGCCCTTAATTATAAAAAGGGTATATATTTTGCGAAATTAATGATTTAACGATGAATAATTTAATAAAATTCACAAAAAAAATAGAGATAAAGGATTTGCTTTTCACATTTAAATTTTCTCGGGAAGTCCTAACGAAAAAACATTTTTTGCATATTCCCAAATAATCCATCTTTTTGATTCTAAAAAACACTTTAATTCCTATAATTCTGCAATATAAAACGTGTGTTAGTATATTTTTTTATCGGATTAACCCTGAAAAAGGTATTTTTAACCGCATTATAAAATTATTTTTAAATACAAGTTACCTAATTGTTTGAACAGTTCGATTAGATAAACATTTTTTTTTAATTATGGACTATTGCTTACTGTTTCTTTAAAAAGTGTAAATAAACTATCAAATTCTGTGTATAAATCATTTATAGATATTTCCGATTTTCGCAAAACTCTACGATTGTGGCACGTTTTATGGATCAACGTAATTTAAAAAGTAATTTTAATTAATTGTATTTTTAAAAACGATAATATAACATGATTTTTAAGAAGTGAAATACATTTAAAATTAAACGTTTTTTTTGGGGAGTGATAATAATTGTTTCAAAGGATAGAATGTCAGAAATTTGACGTGACTGAATTTACTATTTTTGTACCATTTGCAGAAACAATGTGTACTATTAGTAGGGGAGCTCAAAAGGGGATTTCTGCAGTTACTAAAGAACGTCAGAAAAATATACCGGAGAATACCTTGTACTCGATTAAATACCTCCACCATATATGAGCCCCGTATACAGGGGCGATCGTAAAAAACAGAAATATATCCCACATAAATTCTCATCATTGATTTAATTAGGGTTGAAAGAGGAATATTATCATGTTCGCCTCTTAACTTACTATTTCTAGAAATACCTTGAGCTTTTGAATTGCTTTGTTCTTTTAGCTAAAATTTCTGGTCATTATTTTGATAGCACAAATATCATAATTTCTCTCGTCATTGCTGGGTATACCGGTTGACCTAAATAACATAACACATGGGCAATGTAAGGTCAAGAGTCAATCTAAGTAAATTCCGGCAAATAAACATGCGTGAATAATACTACTTGTTTTGTTATTCTATTACTCATCGATGTACCAAAACTGCTCGCTCAAGCAGTATGTATGTCATCTAAGTCACTTTTCTGTTTATCTTGCAAAGGTATAATCATATCCAAGTGACTACAGCCTTGTATTGAAGCACATTTTAAAACCATACAATAATATACTAATATTTTAAAATTATACTCATACGCGCCTATACGGTGTGATGTGTGATAACGCAAACACTATGTAATTTTTCATAAAACTTCTTTTATTTTACAAGCATCAACTTTAATTTGGCGTTTTACCCTTTTCTTATAAAAAAACATAAAGAAACGGACCTTTCCTAGTTAAATTAAACCAAAACCTTTTCTTAGGTAAGAAGAAAGAGTAAGTGCAGTGCCGTATTATCCATTAGGCTGGCTAGGCTACAGCCTAGATCGCCATGAAAAAATAGGCGCCAGACAGGGATTAATAGGCGCTAGACAGGGAAGTTTCTAAAAAAGTGTAGATTGGGTGGGGATTAGAACTAATTTTTCTGTGAAATGGAGGTAAGGACCTTTTTTTTGCTCTTCAAATTTTTTTTGTCGGAAAATAGGCGCTCTGGGAATTGTAGCCTAGGGCGCCTCATACCCTTAATACGGCCCTGAGTAAGTGGGTGTTTTTAAGCTAACGATCATTTTTTGCTGTTCCATTTTTTTTACTTTATGGCACCCATAAAATTAAAACTCGCCGCGCCTGAAAATTATAACATAAAGTTATCGTACACCCATTTTTCAAAAAAAATCGGTTGTCTGCAAGGTCGGTTTACTGACGATAGTTGAACGTGACAATGTCATAAGAAAATAGCGCACCGATGCTATTTATTTTAATGATGAAAGCACGAATATTCGACAATATATTACTGAACTTATATTTAATATCTAAAGAATCATTACCTTTATCGCCGCAATTATCGTTGCTATAAACAATTGACACCACATTCACTTTTCACTGCACGCTGACTCAAGTAGAAGAGAAACAGATGTCGAACGCTGCCGAACACGGAGATTGTGCCTCTTTGTGCTCGTTCCGCGCTCTCGCTTGCACTTCAAGCCCTAAATGGAACGCTCGAGGTAACGCCGCATAAATCAAGTTTTTTGGTGAGTGCAGCCGGGTTCATCGAATCATAAGACGTTGTCACGTCAAAAAATCCTATGCTATTGTAAACGACACAATAATATATTATTTTCTGAGATTTGTAGCCTTCATTTGGTAAGTATATTTTGTTATAAATAAATAAACAGAAATGGATTATTTATTCAAAACATTTACCAACTTTAAAAATGTATATTTTATTGTTTCCCCAAAAATCTACGATGTGATGCGGTGTCAACTTAAAAACGTTTCTAAAATTAAACAAAAAATCTTTAATTAAATTTAGAGTCGTTAAAATAAACCTTTAAAGTCAAGATAGCTAACAAAACACGTATACTTTTTTAAGTACCTATTTAAGATCTAACGATAGTTCGTAATACAAACGGTACCAACGTAAATCTTCTAGATAAATTAAATCTTATACAGATAAGAACAATAAGCTAAACTTAAAATTAAAATGTCATGATTTTCGTGACGTGCATTGGTACCAGACAAGCTTATAGTAATTTGGATGTACCCAATTAGTAATCGACAATTCTCTATTTATACCCATGTACATAATGTTGACATTTTCGATATGTATGTATTTCTAAATAGACCTTATTTAGAGGTACTTATATAAAAAGGAATACTTTGTTCAAAAATCTATACAACTAAGACACATAGGTTTTGTTTAAAATTATATTTCATTTCTTTAAATACATTTAACCCAAAAGATTTAAACAATTAAGTAATGTACGTAAATTAAATCTTGTTGTAACTTAAAAGTCGTGCATTTTTACTCACAGATAACAGATAATAATAACAAAGCTCGTTTTATTTTTAATATAAAAATACGCTGCTTTATCTGTGGTCCTTTTATAACAGAAAAGTGCCTTGCCATTCATTTTTTATTTTTAAATAAGCTAACTAGATTTGGTATAAAAGATATAGATACATACGATTTTTATTTGTGAAATTATGTTTGTTTAAAATCTGTCAACCAAGCTAAGAAGCAAACAAAGTTTAATATTTCATATGGATTTTTATATATACAGTGTGTCCACGGATGGACAATACCTGTAACCTTTTGTTTTTTAAATATTTCGAAAAAGAGTTCTTTACAATAATATTTTAAAGTATATATTAAATGTAATATTTAAGATATTTTTAATGATTGATACTAACCTTAATTCTAAAAGAATAAATACACTAAACAAAAATTAATACCTACATAATATTATGTATATTCTAATCACTAAAATGTTTCTGTTTTTTTATATAATTATACAGATAAAAAAACCTCTTTTAAGCCTGTAATTATAACAAGTTATAAATTTATTTTAAAATTTAAACATACTAACTTTAAAATACATTAACAATAGCTATATGTAAATACAAAAGAATATAACCTCTTTAAAAAATATATATGCTACAGACTAAACAGCTTAAGAAAAAAAAACAAACAATGATTTACCACCTAAAAACCTAATGGCATCATCCCCATATAAGTATCGAAATTTAAAAGGTAAACCACAAATTTAAAAAAATTGGTTTTTTCACAAAACCACATATTTTTTACTGTATTTATACTTTTAAAATTATATTAGGGTTAGTATAAATCATAAAAATATCCTAATTATAACATTTAATTTATATTTTAAAATATTATTGTAAAAGAAATATTTAAAAAAATACAATAGATAATTAAAGATATGTTCTGTAGTTTGGCGGATTCATTTAATGGATGGTATTTATTTGGGTACACGCCAAAATAAAATTAAAAGTACTAAAAAACCAAAAAAATTTAAACAAGTAAAAATATAATTAAAAATCGACGTTTTGGTGGCAAATCTGTCAAAAAAAGAAACTTGTAGACCATTAGCCAAACGCATAAAAGAACACAGATTAAAAAACACATTAAAAACACAGAATTTCATAAATCAAAAATCTGCCAACACGCATTTGATAACAATCATAGAATAAACTGGGATGCTTCGAGCATTTTAGCAAAGGAAACTTGTTCTAAAAAACGCAAAATCAAAGAAAGTGCGTATATATTATTAAATAAAGATAATTCTGTAGCATCAATTTCAGTTAATTTAAATAACACTTGGTTGCCTTTGCTTGATACTGAAGTATCTTCAGGAAGACTAAAAATTAACTAACTATTCACCTTTTTTGTAAAATAAACAACCAATACACCAGCAACCAGTTATCTATGTCACTATGACACTATAACCAAACAGACATGTTTTGACATTTAATGTCAAAGTTTTTAGAATATCCTAGAAAAATATAAAAATTTTGAATTTTAAAACCTAAATAATAGTAAGTTTTTATTTTTATTCCATTTGTCTTGACAACGGTGGCAGATTTGCCACCGAAACGTCGATTTTTAATTATCTTTTTACTTGTTTAAATTTTTTTGGTTTTTTAGTATTTTTAATTTTATTTTGGCGTGTACCCAAATAAATACCATCCAACAATAGATAATAATACAATATTATATATATTTGTTATCGTAGTGACAAATTATTTAGTAAAAAAATACAGAGTGTTCCATAAGAAAAACTTTGACGGCATCGTAACTTTTTAACGCAACCCTGTATAAAAAATTAAATATTTTCTGTAAATTCTCCGTAAAAAGGTTTTTTGTTATTTGTTGTATTAAAGGATATATAGGGTAAAATTAAAAAGTCAATTCTTCAATTCTCCCTCGTATCTCTTAAATAAATAAATTTATTAAAATTCTAACTACACCATTTTTAGTTTCTCCAAAATCAAGCCCATAACACCCACTTCGGTTTTTAATAACTCCAGTAATACCTAAGATAGTTCATAAAATCGCCCAATTTGGCCACCCTGTTCCTATAAATATTACTTATACAGTATAATTAAAATAAAGATACTTATTATCTATACTATATTACTATATGCAATGTACTTATAAAAGGTCACAAATGTACTCATAAAATATATACAAACGCACAAGAACTTTTAATTTATGCTAATGATCACCAAACTTTAAATTTTAAGATACTAATCTCATATTTCGTCATAACGACCATAAAAATTCTTAAGTTCTCATTTGGGTCTTTATTGTTTCGATAGCATGGCAATTAATTTAAAGAGAATGCAACTGGTTATGTAACTTTTCTTTTAAAACTTTTAGTTCATGCAACGATAATGCACCGGGGCATAAGGGAACCTTGAACTTTTTTATAATTGTAGAGTGCGTTTATATTAAATATTTTCTGTGCTATTAAAGTAATCTTTTCGTGTTAACAGCATTCATCGGAGTAGTTCAAACCGCATTTGAAATGACAATATAAATATGAGAATAAGAAAGAGATAGGTATTCAAATGTGTTTAAAATGTTTTAAACCGTATTGACAAGAAAAAACGCCTTAAGTTAATCAATTAATTGTCGCATACAGGGTGATTTAAAAATCGATCACGAAACTTAAGGGGATGATTCTACTTGACAAAATAAGGGTAGAGCTTATTATAAAGTTTTTTCAAAATGTCATTCGTTTTCGAGTTACAAGCCGTCAAAGTTGCATTTATTTTTTTATCCAATCCAGTTCATATTTGGCACACAAATCAAGCTTTGCAGATTCTAAAATTTCAAGGCAAAAGTACTTTTTTAAATACCGCCAGAGAGCACTTTACCTAGAACTTAAAATTTATATACATAACTTGTTTATTTTGACAGATATCGCAAAGCTGGTGGCGCTATTTTATAGACAATCAAAAACCTAAAAATAAGGTACTCTTTATTAAAGTCGATAAACATCACCGTTTAGGCACCAACAGACCCAAAGTTTTCATCAATTTCAATCAAATTACCTACATACATACAGGGTGTCCAATAACTCAACCGACACTTTACGGGGTGATTCTACAACAGAAAATAAGAAAAAACTTCATATAAACATATGTCCTAAACGTCTTAGTTTATGAACTACGGTGTGTTAGATATTAAATTTTTTTTTAATATTCATTCACATTCATCCTAATTTTTGGCTGCTTTTTTTCCTAGTAAGAGTGGGCCGAGTGGTGGCCTAAAAATAAGACTCTCAACTTCATTTTCCTTTTTTCTCTAAATTTTTTATATGCCCTAAATTCTAATTATGTTTTATGTAGCATAATTTAAGAATCATCAAAGAGATTTACCATCGATATCTTTTAAACTTGTGAAGACATGGAATTTGGAAAACCTGCATATAAAATTGGGAAATTTATTTTTGCAAAATGATCAGACACATCGTAATTTAAACGGTTTTTCTCTCTCTCTATTTTTTTCATGGTTTTGTTCCCTTCAGGTCCAATCCACCACTCTCCCCCTTCCAGACTATGCTTTCCAGGGCTTCGTCGGCGGAAAATTTGGATAATCGAGCTCGTAGCTACCAGAAATTCCAAAAAGAAAACAAAATAATTCTACAATCGATGCAATGCATCAATTGTCGGCTGTCAAACCAAGATAGCTACTGGTGTTACGTATAACCTTCACCTTCACTACTGACAGTTTCCATGGCACGCCCATCTATTTCCCGCCATTTGAGAAATACCTCGTGTTCACCACCAAACAGGATACCATCAGCCTTTAGGAATCTTCGCTCACAGCGCTTAGATCCAGAAGAAAGATGCCGTTAATTTAGCGTGAATCTTTCCTTGATCCCCAAAAGTAAAAACGTTCGTACGGCACCTCTAACCGCCACTCCGGGAAGAACTTTGTAGTCCTCTACGCACGTCCGCACTGTCCGGAGGTCAAACAAAGAGTCCTAAGGTCACTTTAAATGAAGAAACGGTTTATGAAATTTTAGAATAAACCTTCAAATAGAAAAGATTAGTTCTGGTTAGTTAGGTATTAATTTACGATATACTCGTAGATAATTGGTTAAAAATATAAATAATGTTTAAATTTTCATTTTAGTGTGAAAAGTCTTTGCGCAAAAAGAAAAACAAATTTTTATGTTAAAGCGGATCATTTTGCCGCCCCTGAAAACATGCCGCCTGAGGCGGTCGCCTCACCGGCTCATCCCTCGGGCCGGCACTGAACACCGGTATCTACGCCTTTTTACTCAGTGCAAATCAATAAAAGTATACTTGTTCTGTACTTAGAGTTACAAAAGCAGATGCTTTGGTAATTTCATAAATTAGTAAATAAAGGTTTAATATGTATATTAGGTACACGTTTTTTATGGCGAGCAAAATGTAATGGTTTAAGCAGTTTTAGTTTAGTAAATAGGACTCGTTAGAGGAAAGTGACCAAATATAGAATAGTATCTCTAATATGAAATACCCGCATTTCTCTTAAACGGAAAATCACACACGCAATTAGAGGGGTTTGTCTCTTTTTTTAATGCCCATGCGTAAGTAGAAGTGGTAACATACCAGTGAAGCCAGTCCTTTCGTCACTGTAGCCAGAGTTGGGCAGAATACTGAAAATTGGTATTCGAATACGAATACGAATACCGGAAAAAGAAAGTATTCGAATACCGAATATTTGAATACTTGGAAGAAAAAAGTATTCGAATACATGAATACCCGGAATCGGTATTCGAATACTGGAATCGAAAAGTTTCGAATACTACTAAACAAAACAAACAATTCAAATCATGACAATTTTAATATTCGGATACTACTTACACTTTTCGGTATTCGAATACTGAAACGCCGGTATTCGAATACTCAAAAAAATATTCGTCGAATACTTCTAAAGTATTCAAATACAGAATACCAAATACTGACCAAAAAAGTATTCTGCTGAATACCGAATGCCAAACACACAAATGTATTCGAATACTATTCGAATACCGGCAAAAAGTATTCTGAATACTATTCAGAATACTGAGTATTCGAATACGACCCAACTCTGTCTGTAGCGACGTTTTGTTTTGTTTTTAAAAAATAATAATATACCAAATTAAAGAAGAGGAACCTCTAAATATTAATATTAGGGGTTCAAATCTTCACGATATTTTCTTTTTGTCACCCTAAACAATATTTTCGAGATATTTTTCAAAACAAAAATTAAGTTGAATTTTTGGCCCAATCTACTTTTTATAGTATTTGGGGTTCCTGTTCCATATTTACGGCCATATTCACCAAGCTCTGACAAATACTTGTCAGACTAAAAGCCCGCTTAAAAGGCAGTCTGATAAATTTAATATTTGTCAGAGCTTGGTGAATACGGCCGTTAGCTACACTTTTGGCGACCAAAAGACGTTAATAAATTTCTATTTTTAGACTACATTTACATTAAGAATAATTATATTTTTAGTTTCATTTTAACCGATCTTTTATAATTTATTGAGACGTTTCTTTCCTAACTGACTGTTCTTATCTTTTGCAGGATTGCCCAGACACGGGTGATTTCAGAGCGCAGCAGTGTTCAGAATATGATGAAGTGCCATTTGAAAATATTAAATACCAGTAAGTTTGTTAGTTACATAATCTTAAACCATCTTTTATTAACATATTTACTTATACAGGGTGGCCTAATTAATCGAGAAAATCCAAGATTTCTGTTTTTTAACAAGATATAATAAAAAATATATAATAGCAGTAGAGTAAGTTTTTAAAAAATGTAACCTCTATTCTTTAACAGAATTGGGTTTAGCTTAAAATTTTGCATATAGTACGGTATTTTATTTTGTCGCAATGTTGACACGCTTTAATTTATAATTTAGCCAAACAGGAAATCTAAATATTAATTAAAAACCGCAATAAGTTGATTATTAATATTATTTGGGTAGGTGTTTTCTAACACTAAGCAAAATAAAACAATCTTTAAAAAATAACTGAATATTTTTTCTAAAAATTTTGTTTTTCCAGATAACTTCGAAGCGGCTGTAATTTTTTCTTTTAGCGAAATACTTTTAAATATTGAAATGCGGAACTTTGCCCTGCATCTGTACCGTTTTTAAAATATTAATTGGTGCGCTTTAAACTTATAAAACCCTGTATACTTAAAATATTATTTTCTTATCTATTCACCACTTAAATACTCACTATTATAGATGGGTTCCGTATACAAAAGGACCAAATCCATGCGAACTTAACTGTATGCCAAGAGGACAAAGATTCTACTATAGACATTCACCCCAAGTAGTGGACGGAACAAGATGTAATGACGAAAGTTTTGATGTCTGTGTTAATGGCCAGTGCCAGGTAAGATGTTTAAGTTATAATACTAAAGTATAATGTATTTTATTTAAATAGGTAGAGATTTTATTTCTTTGTATGTACAGCTTGGCTTTGGAAGTTCTTGCCGAATGAAAAACTATTTAATTATTAACTTTACAAAAAAGTGCCTGTTTATAAAAAGTCCTGCCTAATAGGAAAATAAGTTTCCACACAAACGTTTGTATGTTAGATGTATAGGTTGGCGTAAAAACCAACAACGGAACGAAACTTTAAAGAGTGGCTTCGTTTCTGAGATATCGAGCTTTAATTATTTTTTTAAAAGTCGGTATATTATAGATATCTTAAATATAAAGCCAGCTACAAAAAAATTTATGACACTTAAATGTTGTATTTTTACTTGCTTTAAAGAAAAAAATAAATAAAACCCATAAAAAAGCCAGTAGCGTACCTTTTTCTCTAAATATTATTAGCTGTTTTGCCCACTGAGACGCTACTGGACCCAAAAAGTCAAACTAGTAAGAGCTTTACAAACGCTTCATTACATAAAATAAACATATCAAATTTCAACCAAATCGGTTTTAGGGTATTTAAGATATTTATAAATTATCGATTTTTTTTTACTTTAACGCCCTGTATCTCAGTAACCCAGCAACTCTGGACATATATTTAAAGAACCTTTTCTTCATACACTAACATAGGAATCATTCTTTAAATTTTTATACCGTGGTTAGGAAATACCTGCATATTAATTTGGAAACAAGTCTTGTTTAAGCCACCCTGTACATCCAACATACAAATGTTTTTGTGGAAATGTATTTTCTTAACAAGCAGGACTTTTTACAAAGAAGCACTTTCTTTCGTAAAGTTAATGATTTAAAAGGTTTTAAAAAGAATTTAATTTTTTAATTGTTTTGTTTTTAAATAATAAAACTCGAGAGCCCAAAAAGATGGATTTTAACTTACCTAATCCACATAATATGTAAAACTAGTCAGTGGTGTAGATATCTTTGTCAAAAATATTCGTTGTGGTACCACTTGGGACGCCAGAATTACATATAGTTAACCAAGTTACAACTAAATATTTTTTTTTATCTACAAATATGACTGCTAAATTTTATAAAAATAGAATAGGGGATATTTAGGTAATATATTAAAAAAAAACACTTTCTTTTAACAACGTTTAACACTCTGTATCGAGAAAACAATGCCTATTAGGACTAGGGTTGCCATAAATTCTATAACCAATTCGGGATACCTTAATTTTGGTATGTTTAAGTTTAACGGGGGGTAGGGAGGAAACTATTCTGATGAAGGAGTTATTAAAAAATTAAATATTTTGCGCCATAACTATCCTAAATCGGGACTTTCCGCTATTAAATCGGGACGTCGCGGGACTTAAAGCCTAATAGCGATGACAATCACGATATATCGGTATAGTGTATCTCAAAGTATATCGCTTTGGCTTTTGACGGCAGTACTCCAATATACCTGCCGACAGCAATAAAACTGCGAATCACTAGGTATTAAAGGGCAAAACATTAGGGACGGACTCTAATAATATAAAGATTTATAATTTATTGTTTGTTTAAGTAGGTATAATCTTAAAATTGCATTAAGAAATTAAATATATGCAAAGTTTTAATAATTTTAAATAAATTTATAACTATATTACCTATACGTAATTACATTTTTATCTAAATATCTAAATATAATTCGGTTTTACTATCAGAGTCATCGTTGAGATTAATTATAATACGATTTATGTTGTTTTGTATAGAAATGTAAGCGTCCTCAATTTTTATAATGTGCTGTACTGAATTTTTCCAGCTCTCAACTGGTATATTAGTAATTACATTTTTTATCAAATTTATAACACTGAGACTTAAAGTAGGTGTAACATTTTCTGCTCTGATCTTTGATATTACTTGGTTCCCCAAATGTTCTATGGGGTTAAACATACAGTGATACGGAGGAAGACGTAAGACAGTATGCCCAGCCTGTTCAGCCAAATTGTCAGATACATATTGTTTTTTAATTGCACATAAATTTATAACTTCCAAAAGTTGCGCTTTTTTATAACTGAAGTCAAAATAAATATCATATTCTAACAAATATTCCTGGATTTCAGTTTTTGAACTGGATGAAGCTGGTGCTTTATGTAGCAGACGGCTGTGGTAGCTTGCGTTATCCATGACAATAACACTGTTATTTGGAATATTTTTTAAAAGATAGTTTTTGAAAACAGTTTTCAAAAAGTTCTGGTTAGTCCTCGTGATAATACAAGCTAGAATCCTTAATATTCTTTGTAGACAACAGCAAGCAGTTTGGGACAAATCCGTCTTCTGAACCAGCGTGTATTATGGTAATGCGTTTTCCTTTATTTGAAGGTGCTTTCGTCTAACAGTTTTGACTGGAATCCACCCATCCTTTGGATACCATGTTGTGTGTCTCGAACCATGTTTCATCAAGGTAAATTATGGATCTGTTTTCTAACCTATATCTTTTAATTTCTTGAAGGTAATTAAATCTCCAAGTGCGTAATCTGTGCGATTCCATTACTACTTGTCTTTTGTCTACTTTGCGGTATTTAAAAATCCCATTTTACAAACACTCTATGGAGGGTGGCACGGCTAATATTTATATTAGTGTCGTCTTCTTCTAGCTTCGTTTTCAGTTTATCCAAGGTAGGAACAACTCCGCTTTCATAAAGACAATATATTTTCTTTGTTATTAGGTCTTGATCACTATTGTCTATACGGTGAGATCGATAATCACTACGCTTTTTTCTTTTGTTCAAATCTTCACTATTAATAATATCCCTTATTGACGATATTGGAGTTTTTGTATGTAGACAGGTTTCTTTTAAAGCTTCTTGTTTAATAGGTCCCCTACTGATTAAAGTTTGATACCCATTTTTTACAACCTGTTTTGCATCTAATGACAAATGATTTCGACGCAACATAGGTATATGTATTCCCGTAAAACAACTTTTTCGAAACGCACATGAAAAACGATTATTTAACACGATAACTAAAATATTGGCAGAAATATTTATATAAATGGTCAAAACTCAAGAGATATTTATACCTGGCCCACCCCTGTCATTATGAACTCATAGGTTTGCCCCATAACAATAGGTCATAAATAATTAAAGGTTTATTGGGGTATTGCCCGTCAAAAGCCAAAGCGATATACTTTGAGATACACTATACAATTGGTATTTTCTTTTTCATCGCAATTTTTCTAATAAACACTGGTATTTCAATAAAATTAATTTAAAAATTCTACACACTTATGCTTTTTAGCCAGTTGGATGTGATATGATGCTTGGCTCAGATCTAAGAGAAGATGAATGTCGAGTATGTGGTGGTGATGGAAGTACTTGTAATACCATTTCCAATACACTGGAACTAAACGATTTACAAGTTGGTAAGTTATAAATCTTTACGTCGCGTCAGAGCCTAATTATGCCAAGCCCAAATGGTAGTCTTTAGACAGAGAGAAATAAAGTTTTTAATAATAAAAATGTATCGAAAACTATGGTTTAAGCTTGGCATAATTTGGTTCTGAGGTACAAAAATATTATTTAAACATTTACTAATACAGTGTGTCTCAGAATAGATGTTACAAGAGGACAACAATTTGGGAATTTTAAATCGGCATTTTGGGCCCAAAACTAATAAATACAACATTTTACTTCATTTGGTAATATACAGTGCGAATTATAAATATAAATATGAAGGATGACCAAGAGTAAAAACTTTTATTTTTGGAAATGTGGCCAAAATGTTAAAGTAAATATTGTTGAGAATTGCAATGTATGTCAAAGTTTGAATTAAGAGTAATGAAATTTTAAAAAAAAGTTTTAGGCAAAATTTTTTACACTATTCATTAGCATGTATACTTTGTATAAAGAAGCAATTAAAAAAAGTTTTTATTTTACAAGGTATTACAAAAGCTTAATTATATGCCCAGTATCTGCTTACTATCGCTAAAATAAATATATTTTTTTTATTCGTCAGACGTAAATAAATAGCACATAAACATAAAACTTTCTTTTGTAACTAGAATTGCCTTACTTTAGGTTTACACAGAAAATACAATTCTGTAAAATATTTTCCTCTGCTGACCTCCATATTACTAGATAATTAAAGTGAAATTTTGTGTTTCTTAGTTTTGGACCATACATCCAGTTTTCTCAAAATGCCGATTTAAAATTCCAAAATTTTTAGTCCATTTGTTCTCTTCTAACACCTATCCTGTGTCACACGGAATATTTACACAAAAAGTTTGTTTTTTACAAAATACACGGTTAGGGGGCCAAACTTTAAGGAATAATTAATCTTTGCATGATTCCAAGGTAAAAAGTTTATATAAACTTAAGTATTTAAGGTAAAAATTAAACTTTTTAAAAAACTAAAAAAATAAAAACCTATTTTAATAAAATTCGATAGTCTAGATATAAACATTGTTTAATTTAATTTTTATTGTTATATCTACATATTTAATTTAAAAAAATATTTTTATTAACTGCTTTAAATATTTACATAAAAATGTCCTAGGAACCGATTTTTAAATTCCTTAAAAATATTTAATTTCGTATTAAAGATAGTAAGTTAAAAAATATATTTTTTCTGAATATCTTAAAAGCCTGTACAGCCTGTAATTCAAAAAGGAAAACGTTTTGAACATATATTCATATTTTTCATTGAAGAATCATCCCTTAACGTTTGTCGGTACAGTTACTAGACACCCCTTTTAGGTTTTTACTTGTAAAAGTTCCATAACAAAAAAAAACTAAAAACTAATTATTTTTGATAGAACATAAATATTTTTGGTTATTTGTGTTTTTAAATCTGTAAAAAAATACATTACAATATTTAATATAGACGATCAGCCAAATCAAAAGGTTTATAGGCAATCCGTGAAAAGGAAACGGTCTAACACGTGTAAAAACTAACAGGAAGAGATTAGAAAAATAATGCCGGCATATAAACATAATGACGCATCGCTCCTCTTTGTTCTTGCTTTATTTACCTATAAACATTCTGATTTTGCTAAACTTGTATACAGTCTAAAAAGAAAATATTTGTGCATTTATTTTAGGTATTTTTGATATATTTAGTATAGAGCTGCTTTTGTTTAATACTTAGCACAAATTGTAGAGTAATACTTCTTGAATTTTTTATTGCGTTTATTCAATAAATTATAAAAATTATTTAAAAAACACGATAGTAACTGCCACAACAACAAGAAAAACTTGACCATTAATCATCATAGACTCTTATACTAGTTCAAAATTATGCCGATGAGGGCTTTTAAACAATGTTGCAAGCTTAATTTAAATTATCTATTTTTTGTTTTAGGTTACAATGACATTCTTCTTATACCCGGTGGGGCTACTAATATTGTTGTTGAAGAAGTCCAGCCGTCCAATAATTATTTTGGTATGAAAAAATTTAAGGTTTAACATACTTTTACATTTACTTTTTCAGCAAATGATTCTATATCCTTCATATTTTAGAAGGATGGACAGATTGTATTTTTCTTATAGGTGTTTTTACAGTTTGAAAGATTTCTTGCATGCAATGTTTTCTTGCTGCAACTTTTCAATCAGCAGGCGCGCACTTTTCAGCAATTTTAAAAAGAGAAAAATGCGCGTGCGCAGATCGAAAACTTGCAGCAAGAAAACATTGCATGCAAGAAAACTTTCAAACTGTAAAAATAGCTTTACGTCCACGAGATTGTTCGCAAGCCTGTCTTTTGCTTAAGAAGTTTTGCAACATTTGGAAATTTTTGTCGGGTGTATGGTGGGATAGGATACATATTTTTGATGTTTAAGATTTTATGTCGTACATCTGGTTTAACTGAAAGTACTCTTAACTTTGTTATTCTAAATTTATCTAAACATTTATTCTACAGGCAATTCCAAGAATATATATACCTGTACCATATGTTATACCTATCCTAATTAGTTTTTGAGAAAATGGCGTTCGAAATTGTCATGTTAATCGCCATTTTTATCGATTTGTTAAGAAACAAATAATGCCTAACAGATGCTGATACGATTTTTTTTTACACATATTTAGTGTGCCTTATATCTTACCATAAAAATACAATTTCCGGTTTTACCGGTAGTGCTAAGAAATTGACATTCGGCAGTAAAGAACTTCTTTACTTCAAATGGAAACCACTACATAAAGCCTTAAATTTATACTTGACACTAATTTTCAATCTTTTTTGTTAATATTGGGTTAGGTAAATAAAGCTAAGCAAATGCTTTTACTTGAAATAATAAGATAAAACTTACAAAATTCCCTGAAACAAATCGAGCAAGTACTATAATATTAGCTTTTACCTAATTTTATTTACCTAGACCATTATCTTATCTTTAACTTAACTGTTTTTAGGTTATTAATAGTGTACGATAAAAAATATATTTTCTTTGATATTTTCAAGGCAGCTCAGCGTGTTTGCGTGTTAGTATTAATATTTTAAAACCTGTTAGGTTGAGATAGGACATAATTACCAAAAAAGATTGAGAAACGAGTGTTAAGTTTGAATTTAAGGTTTAAGATAGTGGTTTCCATTTGAATTATTGAACTTCTTAACTGCCGAAAGTCAATTTCTGCGAAACTCCCTGTAAAACCACAAATTGTATTTTTACGGTGATAGGATATAAAGCTCATTAAATTGAAGTAAAAATCGCATTACCCCTTTTTACTATCAATTGTTTTTAACAAGTTGATACAAATGGCGGTTAACATTAAATTTTCGAACGATATTTTCTCAAAAACTAATTAAGATAGGTTAGATCTACCTGCAGTATTGATTTAAAAAAATATATATTTAAAATAGCAAATATGAGAGCACTTCCGGATATCAATAATATGTATTCGATCCAACCATACCAAAATGTTAAAATCGTATGACACTTCTCAAGGAAATGACAGGGCACTCGGTATACCTAATTAAAAATTATTTGATGGCTTTAATTGTAGCTATAAGAAATACTTCCGGTCATTACTACCTTAATGGTAATTGGAGAATAGATTTACCAAGGGCAATAGATTTTGCGGGAAGTAAGTTTCATTACGAAAGGTATCCCCAAGGTTTTGCAGCTCCAGATAAAATTTATACTCTTGGACCCATCGATGAACCTCTTTTATAGTGGTAAGTTTAATGATGGATTGGGCTAACAAATCCAGTTCACAAATGTTGCAAGTGCAAGAATAAATATTTAAGTTATATAAACTTTAAAGCCTCAAAATGTGCCTATGTACAGGGTGGCTCCAATTCGACGCTCATCATTGGGATTTCGAAAACCGTAAGAGATACAGGATCGGTTAAATGGAGGCAAAGTTGCGCAATTTGATGCTTAACAAAACGCCGTTTTGCGTTTTAAAAAATTCCGAGTACTTCCGAAGATATTCGGAAAAAACCGGAATTTTTAATTTTGGTTTTGTATTGTTTCCTGGCTATATTTGTTAAGATAACTCAAAATGAAAAACACGTTTTCATGGCCACTTTTTCTGCTCTATAATTCAGTGTGATTAAATATTGAGTCTGACGTTTCGGCTTCTGGCGAACATCATCAACTTAAGTTTTTTAAATACGGACCTGATATTTTTTCAATTTAATTAAATCCTTTCATCACTCTTAAAACACTATATATCGCCACTTTGATATCCGATTTGATATTCCGACGTTTCGTACAGACAATTCCATCACCAGAATATTGCATATTTATTTAACCATAATACGGCCCTGAACTACATTTTTAGGTAAAAAGGTAAAAAAAGAATAAACTTATTACATATTCATAATGTTTTATTGCAACTTATTGATGCGAATTCAAGGGAGAACTTCATTTAATGTATGGATTGGTATGTGGAGGAACAAAATTATTGGACCTTTCGTTTACGAAGGGACCTTAACTTCCGAACGTTATCTAAATTTGATTAGGAATGATGTCTTAGACGCCCTAGATAATCAACCTTTGGCAGTATTTCAAGAAATATGGTGGCAGCAAGACGAAGCTCCTGCCCACAATGGAAGGAAAGTAGCTCAATTCCTTTACCATATATTTCCTAATAAATGATTTTGCAAGATGGCCCGCTAGGAGCCCAGATCTTAGTCCTCTAGATTATTTCCTTTGGGAATATCTAAAGAACCGTTTATTTAAAAATGCACCTCACGACCTTTAAGTACTACGACAAAATTTGATAAGGGAAGTCGCTGCCATTCCTGCAAGAACAATTAATCGAGCTGTATTAATAATACAAAGTAAAGCAAGAAATGTATCGAGGCGGAAGGTTATCTCTTTGAACACTTATAATACTGATTAAATTTAGTTTATTTTTAATATGGGCATCAAGATAGTATTACCAATTTTTATGTAAGCTGATTTGTTGTCTACCTTTTTGTATCTTATGTCTAATATTCATGAAATTTTCGATTATTAACGTAATTTCCGCTGTTAGATTTCAATAAGTTGTAATAAAAAGATTACGAATATGTAATAAGTTTATTCTTTTATTTACCTTCTTACCTAAAAATGTAGTTCAGAGCCGTATTATGGTTAAATACATGTGCAATATTCTGGTGATGGAATTTTTTGTCCGAAACGTCGGCAAATATCAAAGTGGCGATATATAGTGTTTTAAGAGTGATGAAAGGATTTAATTAAATTGAAAAAATATCAGGTCCGTATTTAAAAAAATTAAGTTGATGATGGTCGCCAGAAGCCGAAACGTCAGATTCAATATTTAATCACATTGAATTATAGAGCAGAAAAAGTTGCCATGAAAACGTGTTTTCCATTTCAAGTTATCTTAACAAATATAGCCAGGAAACAATAGAAACCAAAATTGAAAATTCCGGTTTTTTTCGAATATCTTCGGAAGTACTCGGATTTTTTTAAAAAGCAAAACGGCATTTTATTGAGCATCAAATTGCGCAACTTTGCCTCCATTTAACTGATCCTGTATCTCTTACGGTTTCCGAAATCCCAATGATGAGCGTCGAATTCGAGCCACCCTGTATAGTCGAAAGATATTTAACACAATTGGAAAATAGAGCTTGCATTTTCAAGTTTAAAAACACACAACGTCAAAAGTCTGATATCGAATTAGAAAAACCTGTAGCCGTCAGAATTTTTTTACTTAACCAAATGTAAAATTTGCATGCCTTTTTAGCCGTGATGAATTCACCCATAACGGGTGAATGGTCTCTCCACTTAAACTTTAGCTTTAAAAATTAGATTAGTTTACGCCTGAAGACGGATAGAGATTGTACTACCCGAAATGTTGTGTGAATAAATATAAATGACAATTAAAGTTCGAAGCTTTTCATTTAATATTAATAATAAAGCGTTGTCTACCACATTCAGACTTAAATAGTAAATTTCTAATTGAAAGTAAAACGACAAGAAAAAAATTAACAAGACAATTTGTTAATTAGTGGTGGATTCATTAAGGAATGTATCAGGTATACAAAGATTTAACAAAAAGTTTTTGTTAAATAACATTTAATAACCCCCTAGCATTTTTATACTTCTAATTTATTTAGAAAAAATTAAAAGGATGAATTCAAAGTGTTGTCCATGTTGAGTTTAATTTAGTTGAAAAAAATATTTTGAGGGCATGTATAAAAGAAATACCAAAAAAAAAAAAAACAGTGTTAATTTATAAATAACGTTTATTGCAACAAAAATTTCCTGTATGACAATACAAAAAAAGAAAATACTCTGTGGGCCCTCCCCTACTTCTGAGTAATAAGTTTACACGTCTGGGCATGGAAATCATTAAATTATTAATTAATTCCTGCGGTATGCGGTACCATTCTTCTACGGCGGCTACCGCAAGTTTCTCCTCGGTTCTAGGTGGTGGATTACAATTGTGGATAGCTCTGGAAACAATATCCCACAGATTCTTAATTGGATTCATGACTGGGGAATAAGCTGGCCACTCTAATCTGTTGATTTCTTCAGCATTAAGAAGCTCCTGAACTCTTCTGCCTCGATGTGGTCTGGCGTTATCATCCATGAAAATAAAATTCTCTCCAGTTTCATGGCGGAGGGGAATGACAATTGGCCTAATAACATTTTCCATGTATATTTCGATAGTCATATTGTGACGTTAACATTTTGACGTCACTTGGGCAAAATGTACCATATGGAACTATCTATTGGGACAATGAGACCGGTGGACCATCACAACTAACTTTGCATTAAAAACCAACTTAACTTATTTGATTAACTAAATTTAGTACGGGCATATCCCTAGGGATAGCCCGTACGGGGCGTAACTTTAACTTTAACTTTAACTTTATGCTTGACTTTACTAACTACCTCTTATCTGATAAAACAATCAATCCCCGCCTTAAAATTTTGTTCTCTTTAAATATTAAATTTTTCAGTATTTGTTTTGCATTTCTAGGCAACTCTGCTTGTTTAATGTTTTTGTTTTATTATTATAAGAGTAACCTAGAAAATTGTTTGATTTCTACTTTTTAAACCTTGACACTTCACGTATTGTTTTATGTACCAAATTTCCCAATGTTAAGTAACCCAATTATATTTAAATTTCCCAAAAATGTATATTTTTAAAATTCCCAAAATGTATACTTTTTGTACTAGGTGTTCACATATGCCCCTTCCCTGAAAGCGTTGGACCCACAACGCTATTAGAAATAAGCCAAATTTACTTTAACCCTTTAAAAAAAATTAGCAATATTATCGAAAAACGATAGTTCCATATAGCTTACAAATATTTAAAACCTAACATTATTTTACTTATTATATAAATTATATTTATCGTAAATAATCTTAACGTTTTATTAAATTTTTTGTTTTTTCCAATTAATTTTTTTTCAAAAAATGCACGAAAAAATGTAAAAATAGTTTTTTTTCTAAAAAATAATTCATTTAGGTTATATTTAACATTATGACTCTTTTTTTTTGAAATTTTAAAAAATT
Source organism: Listronotus bonariensis (assembly GCA_014170235.1). Lineage (NCBI taxonomy): Eukaryota > Metazoa > Arthropoda > Insecta > Coleoptera > Curculionidae > Listronotus > Listronotus bonariensis. The sequence continues at coordinate 6,349 of JACEGR010003494.1, read as the reverse complement.
CTTCCCGATAAATTATCTAAAATAATTATTTAAAAAGTTCTAGAGATGTTTTTGCTGAAATAATTAGTTCAAATAAGATTTTAGCTTAATTGTTAAAAACCTTTTTAAGCTTTTCTTTAAGTAGGTACTTTAAATAAATATAGTTTTAACGGTAAGATTTTTTTTAGACAAAAAATTACCTAATTATTGTTACTCATAAATTGTAATTTTTTTTATTAATCTTTAAGTTTACTAGATATTTATGTACTACACGAACAGCTAAATAAGCAAAAAAGTTGTTATTTAAAACTGACCAGTCCTGTAACAATAAAAGTGAACTTGGCCTTGTCTCGTCAGCAAAACGTTGAACCATTAAAAAAGTAATTCAATGATTTATTTAATATACCAGTGGGAAAGAAAATAATTAACTATGTTTTACATGTACTATTAATTAGGTGACTTTTTTCTATTTCATCTTTTGCCCTTTTTTAAATTTATTGGATAGTTTAAAAACAAAAAAAATATCTCTTACATAAAAAGAAAATCAAATTTTTTAAAATATTTATACTTAGAAATTAACCTAATATTCCACATTTTTCTTATACTAGCCTTTATAAAAAAATTGCGTCCACCTTGCCTGCCTGTCCATGTCCTTGATGGTGCGTTCCATTGGCATTTGTCCCGTACTTCTCCACGTACCATTGTCTGCCTTTCATTCCCATTTTCTTCTTCCACATCAGGTTACTGCAACTTCATGCCAATTTCCCCATATCCTGAGCTTTCTCAGGGCCGCTTAACTGTCTTGTACCCCACAATTCAAGACCATACTTCAGAGCTCTTCCCCATACTAGAGCTGCGGCTTCCAGTGCTAATGCAGCCTCATGCTGCTTCTGAACTCCGTCTTCACGACGTACCATACAACTTCGACACAAATAAATATATTTCCATATTCTTCTTTATCACCTCTGGCTAACACCATTTAGCCATATTTGAAAACTGAAGATATACCTTATCTTCCTTTTCTTGTAGCTACGCTGCTACCTCCTTGCAGCTACGCTACGCAACATATTTTTTCCCCATCTTCGTCCTTTCACACACATTTCTTCTCCGGGGAACGGGACGCCTTTACCATATATATGGTATTTTCTTCCACAAATAAACTGAGGGGTAGGAAGGGCGTACCATAAGCGACTTTTCCTATCGCTTCACAAAGGGCACTGGAACTAGGGCGGGCACAGCTTACCATAACCGACGTTTCACAAAGGTCACTGGGAACGGGGGCGCCTCCACCATATGGTGACGTATAAAATTTTGGAATTACATAAATGGCTACTTGACGTCACTTGGGCAAAATGTACCATATGGAACTATCTATTGGGACAATGAGACCGGTGGACCATCACAACTAACTTTGCATTAAAAACCAACTTAACTTATTTGATTAACTAAATTTAGTACGGGCATATCCCTAGGGATAGCCCGTACGGGGCGTAACTTTAACTTTAACTTTATGCTTGACTTTACTAACTACCTCTTATCTGATAAAACAATCAATCCCCGCCTTAAAATTTTGTTCTCTTTAAATATTAAATTTTTCAGTATTTGTTTTGCATTTCTAGGCAACTCTGCTTGTTTAATGTTTTTGTTTTATTATTATAAGAGTAACCTAGAAAAATTGTTTGATTTCTACTTTTTAAACCTTGACACTTCACGTATTGTTTTATGTACCAAATTTCCCAATGTTAAGTAACCCAATTATATTTAAATTTCCCAAAAATGTATATTTTTAAAATTCCCAAAATGTATACTTTTTGTACTAGGTGTTCACAATATTTTGTTGTATGCGAATTAATGGGGTTCAACGTGTGTACATTATTCCCTCCCAGAACATTACTGTTCCCCCTTGATAGGGAACGACTTCACGAGGATAGTTGAGCCTTGACGGACCCTTTGACGATGGTCATCACTGACCAGGCCGAATCTCGATTCGTCAGGGAAAAGGGACCCTTTCCCACTGGGCTAAAAGCCATTTTCTATGGTTTCTTGCCCACTGGTGGCGGACAGCACGGTGTCGAGGCAATAAAAGAGGTACCCTTAAAAATCCTCTGGCCCGTAAATTTGCGCTGTGAAGTCTTCTGCGAATGGTATTCATTGCAGAGCAATTATTCTTGCTTTGTTATAAACAGTCCAAGACTTTTGGCGTTGGGTACTTGCTATTTATCTGCATAGAAAGGTTCTTGTATATAACAATATGTTAGAGTATCAAACTCATTTTTGCTAAAAATGCCCTTACAACATTTGTCAACTAGACCATCGAATGTATATATGCATATATTTTTAAATTAATATACAACACAGGAGAAAACAAAAAAATATATCTGATTTTTTAGCTTTTGTATCAAGATACTGCTGTTCCTGTTCAGTATAAATATAGTTTACCAACAAATGTTCAACCCGGATCTGAATCTGAGACATATGCTTGGACTTTCGATGAATATACTCCATGTACAGCAACGTGTGGCGGAGGTATGGTAAATTAGTATTTTTTAGTTGATTTTTAAGTCACCGTATTCGTAAAAGGTCTGGCAGATTTTGGTTAACCCCAATTTTGTTTTGGTTAGTATTAGACAAGTTAAATTTATATAAATGAAAATATAGGATACGTTCTGTGTCAACAGAAATTCTAAAAACACAGTAATATTATTATAAAAAATTAAATTCCGTAAAGACTTTGAAATACTCTGTCTGAACTCTCACCAAATAGACCTAAGATGTTTTTCTTATCGATATTGCAAATTTAAAATATTGATGTTTTTACTTTTTACATCGATGTCTTAAAATAATAATTTTTATTTATTTTTTCAGTTTTAAAATCTAAATCAATTTCCTAAATTAAAAGATTACGGAACGTGAATCGCAAAAACCAAGAGTCGCCTTAAACAGAAATGTAAAAATCAAAAGTATATAGGAAATATTTTATGTTGTTAATTTTTCCCATACATACATTTTTTTAATGTAGCTGTGCTAATATGTTTCCCGTTACTCCTATGTTCGTTAACAAACCAAAGACTTTATTGATATTTTCTATACATTTATTTTGATTGATTTTTAAGACTAGAACCATTTTTAAGTAATATTAATATGAATATTATATTATGTTTATTTTTCATAAAAAATGTTTGTTATTTGTAATAAAAACTTAGACAGCATTTTTGCTGTGTAATATTTATTGTTTAGGTTAGGCAGAAAATTACAGAGGTCTATTTATAATACTCGAAAAACTTAATTTATCTTATTAAAAAGATTAACGATGTTTTTCGATCTTGGAAATATCGATGTTACGCGATCGATGTTTTTCGATTATCGATAAAGCCTTTTGATGTTAACATTGATGGTGAACATCGATGTTGAACAATCGATGTCCCATTCCTACTATATGGCGCAGTTTCACCATCTTAACCTACAGTACTGTGACTGGTTGTTTTAAAGTTTCTTGTCGAGATGGCATGGTCACATCTGAACATCGACTATGTTTGACAAAGATGATATTTAGAGTCGATCAGCTACTAACTTTAGACTCGGAATCGGACATCGATTGTTCAGCATCGATGTTCACCATCGATGTGCTATGCATCGAAAGGCTTTATCGATAATCGAAAAACATCGATCGCGTAACATCGATGTTTCCAACATCGAAAAGAAACATCGTTAAACTTTTGAAATAATTTTTGTAATGTCAAAATTGAAGTTTTCGAGTATTGTAAATAGACCTCTGTAATTTTCTCCTTAACCTACAAGCAATAAGTATTGCACGCAGCCGAAATGACGTCTTAGTTTTTATTACAAATAACAAACATTTTTTATGAAAAATAGAGCATAATATAATATTCATATTAATAATACCCAAAAAATAGTTCTAGTCACAAAAATCAATCAAAATAAATGTATAGAAAAATATCAATAAAAATAACAGTTTGTTAACAGGCTATGGAAGCTCAGCCTCTGCACAGCCCATTAAACAACATGCTATGAAAAATTAACATAAAATATTTCTATATACCCCGGATTATTACAGGCTTGACTCTTGGTTTTTACTAAGATTCCGCCAATTTAGAGTGTTTAGGCTGAAAAAAATAAATAAAAAATTATTATTTTAAGTATGAGTAATGAAAATAAAAACATCAATATTTTAAATTTGGCTATCTGAAAGTATCTTAGGTATTTGAGTATAAAGAATCTTTCACAGGTAATTTTATAATAATATTACTGTGTTTTTAAATTTCTGTTGACACAGACATGTCCTATATTTTCATTTATATAATTTAACTTGTCTAACTAACAATAAAAATTGAGTTGTCAAATCTGCCGAACTTCTGACAAAATCGGCTAAAAAAATACTAATTTCGCTGCCTCCTGCGTTGCTGGCCATGGTATATTCGTCGAGAAATCACAACGATTTGATAAACTATATTTGCTGACGGGAAACAGCTGTATCTTGATACAAGCTAGTGTGTTATTGAACGTGTAATGCATATATACGTTCATTGGTCTGGTGACAAATGAGGCATTTTTAGAAATGGTTTGATACTCAACATATTGTTATATGCAGAACTCTATGCTGTCAAGCCTTGTAAAGAAATTTATAACGGACTGTTCTCAACAAAGCAGCTGCAAATACCATTATGAAGACGGGCAGAGACCTCTTTTATTGCTTGCTCGACCGTGCTGTCCTGCTGAACCCAGAGAAGAGCGCCATGAAAATGACAGCAGTGGAGAGTCCTTTTTACGACGATCGGTGACCATCGAGGAACCAATCGACTACATGGGGAACGTAATGTTCTGGGAGGAATATCTTGCACGCGTTGAACCCCCGTGGCGCTGTAAAATATTGTGTTTCTAATTTAAAAAAGTACATTTGAAGAATTTAAAATATACATTTTGGAAAATTTAAATATAATTGAGTTATAGCACGATGAGGAAATTTATTACGCCCGTGAAGTGTCGGAATAAAAAAGTGAAATCAAACGAACACTACAGGTTACTCTTATATTAATGAAACAAAAAACAAGCGAGACACTTTAAGCAATGCTGAAAATTATTTAAAGAGAACAAGAATTTTTAGGCAGGATTATTGTTTATCAGTAAGAAGGCCAGTTGGCATCAAAGTTAAGCGAGTTACGCCCCGTACAGCTATCTGAGAGTTCTTGACATCTCATTGGATGATCAGTAAGTTAAGGGTTGATAGCTCTGTGTAGATGATCCACCAGTCTGTCTCCCAATAGTGGTTCATATGTTATTTTGCGAAATGACTTATCGAAACAACCGATCTTCAATTCCAGAATTTATACGTCTGCTATGATGAACCCCGTTCCAGACGCACGGCGTCGGTTATATTAAATATAGTATAGTTCAGTTGCGCTAACCAGTGAAGAATAAGCATATTTCCTACCCCTCGGTGGAAAATACCATATATATTAGGCACTCGTTCCCCGAGAAAATGATGATATGTTGCTGGCACAGCCAGCTACAGGGGCGCTGAAAGAGGAAGATGAGTATCTTCGGTTTTCCGTATGGCTTCGTGGTCAGCCAGAGGTGACTGAAGGTATGAGGCTATTTGTCGTGACGTCGTGAAGACGAAGATGCACTGGAGAAGCGGCTCAGTAATGATTGTGAGACAAGTTATTGAAGTATGGGGAAATTGACGTGACGGTAACGTGTGGAAGAAAAGCGGGAATGGCTTGAACAAGCGCGTGGAAGAGTACAGGCAAATGCACCATCAGAGACAGGCAGGCAAGTTTCAAGTATAAAATATTTTAAAGGTACGATTTTCTTTTATGTAAGAGATATTTTTTTGTTTTTATCAACTAAATGTTTAAAGAGCAAGATGAAATAGAAAAGTCACTAATTAATAATTACATGCAAAGCATAGTTAACCACTATTGCTCGATGTCGTGAATTACACAATGATTTCATGTTTTGCTGACAGATTCACTATTTTGGAGACTGATCATTAAATAACAACTTTTCTTGTTTAGCTTTGATAGATTATTATTGCATGATATCTGAAATGAAGCAAGATTAATAAAAAAATTTTGATTTTATGGTAATGTAATTAGGCAATTTTTGATGCAAAAGGTAAACCCCATGTTTGACTGAGTACTTACTAGCAAGCTTAAGGTTTTTAATAGTAGTAAATCTTATTTGAGCAATTATTTCGGCAACTATCTCTAGAAACGCACAGGCGACCGATACAGATAATTTATCGAGGAAAATTACAAGAATTTCAAAAGAGTCATATGTTAAATATAACCTGGAAATAATTATTTTAGAAAAAACTATTTTATTTTCGTGCATTTTGAGCAATATGGCT